>JAMQGT020013425.1:0-166295 GCA_024447675.2 Pterophyllum scalare
ATCAACACAAACTCATTTGTACCACCAAATTATGAAACACACAAACCTGAGCCACTAACGTTTGTGGTACAGTATATTGGATAGATAAGGCTTCCATTGTCGAATTTTTCCTGGTTCCAAGTGTGGAATTATTAAAATATTTAACAAAAGATCAGCTGTTAAGAACTGCAGAACACTCTGGTAGATTATTCAAAGTAGTCATGGAAGGACACCATTTTTTTTTTTTTGCTCTGTGCAGGCCAAGCTTATCTGGATGATAGCACAGCTGATGCGCTTTCTGCTGCGCAACCAAGTCTTACTGGGTCTCTTGTTAAGACTGTTCCTGTTTTTGGTGGGGTTGGAGGTCCTTTAACTTTTGAGCAACAAAAGGAACTATTACTGTTACAGTATCAACAAACCTTAGAGTGGGACAAACAACTGGCTGGAAAGGTTGAGGTTAAATGTCCAGTTACGTGAAGCTAAGCTAAAACAAGAGCAAGAGAGACAAGGTTTAGAATGCTACAGATTAGATTTAATCAGGGATGGTAAGCTATGTGAACCTTCTCAGTGTGGATTAGAGTCCGGTGACAAGTTTGATGTTTCTGTTAACTTAAACTTGTGCCTAAGTTTTCAATGAAGATACAGCTTAATCGATAGGAAGTTCCCTCTGCCTCTGCCTCTGCCCCTGGGTGAGCCAGAGACTCATTCATCCTCTGATGCTAGCTGTAGTCATGGCAAGCAAGATCACAGCAGGTGTTGCAACTATTGCGTGAGATGCTGTCACTGGAAAAATGACTGCTAATAAAAAATCTAAAGTGCTGGGAAGATGCAGTGACTGTTCCTGTACATCGTCTTTTTTGTGGTCAGACTTGGTGCTCGGGGAGGGTGCTCTGGGTGTCTCTCTTATGTTCCCTGTTGAGGGGATTCAGCTCATTTGGGAGAATAATTTAGTCTTGCACTATTTTTATTGGCCTAAAATGAAAAAGTTCATCTCAACATATATAAGAACTTGCCATACGTGTCAAAATATGGGTAAACCTAATCAGTCTATCAAGCCTGCACCCTTGTGCCCTGTTACGAACTCACTGCACTGAGTTACACCATGACTGGGAAGAAGGGCTGCCCTAACTTATGCTTTGCAAGACAGGCCATACAAGCCAGTGCAGGATTCAGTCTAAATGATCTGATGTTTGGTCATTCTGTGTGTGCTCCACTGGCTGTTTTGCAAGACGATTGGAAAAAATCATCACCACCAAGTAGCATTATTGATTATGTCAGTTTAAGATGAGGTTACATGAAGCTGGGAAAGGGGCTAAAGAAAATCTGGAAAGAGCTCCAGGGAAAATGAAAAAATGGGTTGACACAAAGTCAGAAAACCATGTGTTTGGCCCAGGTGACAAAGTGTGAGTTCTCCTTTTCAGGCTCGATTTTCTGGTCCATATTCAGTCATTCAACAGGTTTTAGATCAAAATTTCATGATTTCGACTCCTGATTGTAGAAGAAAGTCTCTGCTTTGTCACATTAATTAATTGAAGCCCTGTCATATGTGTGCTGATTGTTCTACAGGCAAGACTAAGTTAGTGTTGGTTGCATCTCACATGGAGAAACCCTAACCCTCCATCTTAAAAACTCAGACTCTCTTAAACATCTGGACTTGTTGGAACATCTCCATAAAGCCGAGAAAGTGGAGTTGGCCAGTCTCATATACACTTTTCCTTCTTTGTTCTCAGACACCCCTTCTCAGACCAGCTTAATTGAGCCTGACATTGATGTAGGAGATGCAGTGGTTTTATCATGCTTCCTCCAACATGGACCATTGTCTGGAATTGGAGGTGAAGTATATGTTAGAAAGCAGCATTGTTGTTCCATCATGCTCTAGTTGGGCTTCTCCTTGTGTATTAGTTAAAAAAAAAAACAACTGATCAGACATGTCGACCATGCACAGATTTTAGGAAAATTAGCAAAGTTGCAAAACCTGATTCTTTCTCTCTGCCTCATTTGGAAGACAGTGTGGATAAAGTGGGCATTGGCAGGTACCCCTAACGAAACAGGCTCAAGAAATAGCTTCATTTATTATGTTGTCTTGATTGTATTCATATAAGGTCAGGCCTTTTGGACTAAGAAATGCTCCAGCTACTTTCCAGAGGCTAATGAACTATGTAGTGGCAGGATTAGAGGGCTGTGCTGTTTATCTTGATGATGTTGTAATTTACAGCAACAGTTGGGAAGAGTGAACGAGAGCTCTGTTCCACCACCTTGCATAGGCTCATTTCACTGTGAACCTGGCAAAATGTGAATTTGCAAAGGCCATTGTGACCTACTGTATCTAGGTAAGGTAGTTGGTCAAGGAAGTGTCCGCCCTTTGAGAGCCAAGGTTGAGGCTATTGATCACTTTCCTCCTCCCTCCTCCAAAAAGGAACTAACATGGTTCTTGGGAATAATAAGTTACCACCAGCAGTTCTGCCGAAAAATTTCTACTATGGCTGCATCTCTCACAAACCTGCTCAGCCCTAAGACCAGGTTTGAATGGCTGTCAAAATGTCTTTGAGGACATTAAGGCCCTGATTTCTTCTGCTCTATTCCTGGCTGCTCCTCATATGGATGAACCATTTCAGTTGCTGGTAGATGCTAGTAACTTGGGTGCTGGGGCTGTGCTTTTGCAGATGGGTGAGGATGGAGTTGTTCATCCAGTCAGCTTCTTTAGTCGTAAGTTCATCTCTCATCCGTTAAAATATTTGATTGTTGAGGAGGCGCTAATCTGGGCTCTGCAGCATTTTGAAGTTTATTTCAGAGCCAGTAATAAGCCCCTCGTGGTATGTATAGAGCACAATCCACTCACATTTTTTCACTCACTGCAGAACCCAAACCAACGTCTTATGAGGTGGTTTCTTTTCCTACAGCCTTTTAACTTAGACATTTGCCATATAAAGGTTGAAAACAATATTTTGGTAGATGCATTGTCTAGGGCTATGCCCTGGTGAATTTTGTGAATACCCACTCATCTAATAATATTGTTTTCCTAGGATTTTCCATCATCTTTAACTTGAATTGCTTCTTACAGGTATCTCTCTGGGCAGGATCTATTTTCCCACCATTATGCTGGCTTGTTAAGTTGTTTTTCTTCTGGTATGTTTTTGTAAAACACCTTATATACAGTACGTTAATCCACATTCATGCATCACTGAGGTCTTACACTTTTACACTTTACTATATGGTTCATTAAATACCTTGGAAACAGTGGATTCAACTAGGTGTGGACTTATTTGTTTATTGCCAGCCTGGGAGAAACTGGTAACAATGCAAACAATGAAAAGAAAAAAAAATCCTTTTGCAGTTGCCATGCTAAATTTGTGAAACTAGATCTACAACCTTTGCATGTAGGAATTATTTCCGTGCTGGTGGTGGTGGTTGGGGGGGGTCTGCTAATAATTAATCTTTTTGAACTAAGATTTTATTTTGATGGTTTAGCATTTTTGTTGTGAAGTGTTGTGAAGCAACATCTTGAAAGGTGCAATACAAAAAAATTATTGCTCATGGATTTAGGATGGTAAGCCTGGTGCCATCAAGGTGTGTCATATCCTACAATAAATAGATTTACCATATAACTGGAAAAAAAAATCTACTGAACTTACAATAAATCTGAAAACAACAATGGTGAGATTCACCCACAGGCCCAGTAAAGATGTGAAGTGTTCTTGAGAATAAAAAAAAGTATATAAAAATTAAACATATTGTTAAGTGTTCTTTTTTTGTGAAGGAAGACATTTAAATCATTTTAGTTCACATTTAAAACATTTAATATATTAAGGAATCAGAAGATTTTTACATGTACATGGGCTCCTTCGGTTCAGAAAGTCACAGGTCATAAAATCAGCTGGCTGTGACCCCTCCTAGAGAAGAGCGATTTTTCTAGGCTAAACACAACATTTTATACTACCTCTATCTACAAGCCCTATCAGTTCAAAACAGACGGGGAGAGCCGTGGTTTAGACTTGACCTTCCCTCATTGGTCCAGTGGCTGTTTCTTCCTGTTTCCCTAACCATGACATAGCAGTTTTATTCTGCTTAGTAACAGGGCGCGGTGACTCATCCCCTTTCACCTACATAAGTGTGCATGTTTTTGGTGAAACCATCAAGGGTGCACATAAAAAACATGTTTTTCCAAAACCGTGAAGGTCAGTAATAAGAGAAACATATCTCTCAAAGGCCATGAAGGTCAGCTTGGCGACTACGGGTCCCCTATCTGTCTGCGCTCTGCTCTCTATCTAATTTAATTATTTATTTAATTATTTAATCATTTGCTTCATCTACTACTTATTATTTAATTCCCTTATTTCCTGCAATTTACCCTTAAGCATTATCATTTTGTTCATAGAGCAAAAATAAAATCCAACAATAAGTTGAGTTTTTTTTTTGTTGTTGTTGTTTGTTTGTTTTTTGGAGGGCCAGTGTGTTGTCTCCAGATAAGATAAATACTCTGCTTCTTTTCCAACTTTGGGTGTAGAGGATCTTTATTATCAGCAAAAGAAAACAAATATGAATGTAATTTGTCAAAAATCATGCTCAGATCTACATAAATATCTGACACCTTCACTGAAATAGCAAATTTGTTTTTTAAACAGACAAAGGACCTGCCAACAGTAAATCAGAATCAGAATCTAATAATAAAGACTGATATTAAAACTGGAATTATAATTTCATACCTGCAATTCTTTCAAAACAAGTCACAGCAGCAACCAACTTAACGTCTGCTTCAAGAATAATGATGGTCAGTGTATGACACATTGTTTACATATGCAGTGGCCTAAACAGAGTAATGATTATAATCATTGAAATCAGGAACCCAATGGCAACCAGGACTGTGGCAGCGAGGTTAAGCTGGCGGGCAGTGGAGCCATAATGTCGTGCACCCTCCAGATCTCTGGCCACCTTCCGGTCTCTGGCCTAAAAGGACAGAAACATGCCAGTTATAAAAGTTTAGTTATCTTCATGGCAGTGGAAAGTGAAACTGCAAATGTCAAGCTTTAGCTTAGGTTTCATTATCTTGGAAATTTACACTGTGTTTACTTACTGTCCTTATGATTCCTGCAGTGGTCTTAGTGAAGACTGTTTTACTTGGAAATTTTTAAAGAAAACATTTTTCACCGGCACTGATTTTGTCACTTTTTGTAATTCACTTGATTTATGTGATAAATACTGGAGGATATGCGAGGCAGGCAGCTAAAATATATATTTATACACACACATATGCAGAAAATATAACAGAAGCTATAAAAGTAACTCACCTTGATAGAATAAATGAGAGCAGCAATCCCAAGGCAAAAAGGGTTTAAGTAGACAAAACAGAGGAGGGACCAGATTATATAGTCCTTTGGGGGCTCAGTGGTGATGTTCACAGTGACGTGCTGAACCAATGGAGATCCTTCAAACTGTCCAGGGTGCCCATAAAAGGTCCTATCCTGCACTGGAACACAAACTTGAGGATTCATTGTGGCCACTGTTCTCTGCTCAGCTGCAGCTTGGAGGGGAGAAAGGTGTTCAGTGACATGCTGAACCACTGGAGAGCCTCCAGGCTGTCCAGGGCGCACATCATACATGCTGTCCTGCAATGGACGGTAACCTTGATTTGTTGTGGTCATTGCTCTGAGCTCAGCTGCAGTTTGGAGAAGAGAAAGGTGTACTAACATTACCAATACAGCAGTAACAAAATTCAAATTAACATGCCACCAAAGAGCCGCCTAAACAGCCTAATGTCATGACATCAGTATGTGGCAGAAAAATGTAGAAGTCCTCCTCAAGTAAGTTTCCTTCATTTAGTGACATCATCAAAATAGGCAAAAAGACAGTATAAGGAACAGCAAGATCACACTGTTACGATGCAAACACACACACACACAAGGAAAAATAAATTAAATCGTTTTCTTACTTTGAAGTTCGTCCTGCTTTTTGTCAAACTCTACTCAGGCAGCTTTACCTTCACTTTTAGTATTATGAAACAGGTCAAGTCCACTCAGCCTTCTGTTGATTATGTGAGATCCGTATTCAAGAAGCATCAACAGCGGCAGGAGCATTCAACACATTAATGCATTGTTAGTAGAATAACAGAACCAGAAAAACAGGTTGAGTTTCATACATGCTGTGAGCCAGCGGCAGTGCTCGGCTGCATTCACCTATTCGTGTCATTTCCAATTAGCTGAGGGGTATGCCACGAAGGAAGTTCAACACAGTATAATAGTAATATGCAACACTGTTACAAATAAGACAAGACATTAATGCTGCAGAAAATAATCTAGTGATTTAGCACACAGAAAACAATAACTTTTTTCTTTTTCAATCATTTTAGCACCGAGTGCTATCGGTTGGGTTATCTTTAACATGATGGCTGCACACAGGAGCTCTGAAACTTTGATACATCTGGGGGTGGGGATCCATTCCGGAGTCACTTTGCTATCCAGGAGCTGAATTAAATTCTACTTATTTGGCTGCAACCTGACGGACAAAATGCAGGAAGCAGAAAGTACACACAAAAAAATAACAAACTAATGTCTAACTGAGATTTCATTAATTGTTAAATAAACATCTGCAGATGAATTCGCTCCAATGATCGCTTTGCTGCGACTTTATGAATAAGGAAATGAATAGAATTGTCAGACAGGAGGCTCAGGTGCAGCGGGAGGGGAGGAGTCAGAGAGACACTCAGAATTTGCTGGATAGCAGGTTAGGTTCACAGAGTCTGCTACCCCCGGTAACTGACTCAGAGTTGAAGTTAACTCTCTTTCTGGAACAGTTTCTGCCATTTTAGGATTAACAAACCCAGCGTTTTTAGTTAAACCTGCTTTCTGGAATCTGCGGGATCCGATGAGGTTTCTGTTAAGTGCCACAAGAGTGCCTCAGTTATAGACTAATTCTGGTGTCTGACTTTTTTGGGTGCGAAATTGGCATCACTCGACCTAGGTGCCAGCTTTATTGTAAATATTTTGAATACAGTGGGTTAGACTGTTTATTTTGTTTGTTTTTTTTTTAAAAGCCTGTCTTGTCTGGCAGATTTTGCGAGCAAAATTGTGATCTGAATGCTCTGTTGTACCAAACATATTTGCTCTTCCAAGATGAGCTCTACGGATTCTCTATAGTCTCCTTTTGTTAATGTTTGTCCTTTAGTTTTATTTATTTTATTTTTTTATTTTTCACATACATATACATGTGTTGTAGTAATGCCAGAGTTGACAGGCTGAGTGAAAAGAAAGAAAAAAGAGAAAGGGGAGAAAATAGAAAAAGGGGATAGAGAGAATAGAGCACGAGTACAAAAAGCCATAATGGTTCATCAATGCTGCACCTGTCAAAAAAAGGAAAAAAAAAAACAACATACAAAAAACAAACAATACTTGGAAAAATAAATTTATGTGGGAAAAACAAAACAGGAACAAAGCATGGCTACACAAACCAACAATTTTGTTATGTTGTGTTTGCGTAAGTAAGCATGAATGTCTGTGTCTATGTTATGAAATGCACTTACTAATGAGGGCAGAAAGCTGCAGTTTCCATCAGAAGCCAGAGGCAGAGAGAGAAAGACCCAGGAAACTTGGGCAGCCCACAGCCCATCAAGAGCATTGAAAACCTGTGGCCACACATTCCAACGATAACTGCACGCCCACCACAGCAGAAGGGAGAGGGAGGCCCCAGACCGCGCACCTCCAGCTGAGGGGCAAGGGCCCCAGAGAACCCAAGGCAACGAGAACGCAGCCCTCTCCAAAGGCCAGCTTTCTGTGCAGGCCAGCAGCAGCGCCCCAGGCCCAGGCACCCGAGAACCACTTGACACCTTGTAGCCGGTAAATTTGAGTGTCAATTTATGGTGTGACTGTTAAGCATTTTTGTGCCACATCTTCATTTTTGTAAGGTCTAGCCTTTGTGAACCATAAACTAATTGTATTTTGATTTCTTTAATTGCTGGAAGTGGCTACAGAGGACAAGCCAGAGACAGTGTGGCCCCCTCCCCAGGTGGTGGGTCCCTCTTCTTTCCCTGTTTTTATTGTTCAGCACTCCAGGCGTGCAGTTGCTCTGTAGTGTCTTTTATTATCCCTTTTCATTAGGGCCCCCCGGCTACTGGTAAGTTCATCCCAGCCTCTTACTTTTATCAATAGTGATTTTAGGGCTGGGCTCCCCAGAAGGGAGACCAGAGGGTGTGCTCCAACTATCAGAGGATCACACTCCTCAGCCTCCCAGGTAAGATCTATGCCAGGGTGCTGGAAAGGAGAGTCAGTCCGTTAGTCAAACCTCAGATTAAAGAGGAACTGGCCACGGAATGCTGGACCAGCTCTTCATCCTCTCAGGGATATTTGAGTGTGTGTGTGGGAGTTGCCTATCCAGTCTACTTCCTCATTAAAGTCAATTGCTCATCTCTTCTTGATTCGTTGAAGACGAGTCAGAAGAATGTTTCAGTTAATGTCATTGTTAACTACATGCTCAACATGTTAATCTATCCACACACCAACAAGGATCGCAATAGATTATTCCACGTACTGTAGGGAAAAAGAAACACTTAGCAAAGAAGCAACCCTGTTATGCATAACAAATGCTGACGTTTTGACTCATGCTTTACACTTGAACATATTTTTTTTATCACTGCTCTTGTAGTGAAGTTTGTGTCCCAGTGGCAATTGGATCACATGTTGGCATAAGCACTTTACATATGAATGGGTAATATTAGCAATTTATAGCTTATGTTTGGTTATGTTTTTAGAAATACATTTTCAAGGGAATAGGACAGGCAGGAAAATTTCACAGGCCAGTGATCTCGGACGATAGCTTTGATGTTAACTAATGTTTTGAGGGAACACAATGCCCACGGTGTTTATTTAGAGCACGTCACATCCCAACAAATACATATCGTAGTACTACGAATCATCTAAGATGCCTTTCAGCGAATACGATTAACAGTGATCTTGAGAACAAGAAACATTATATAAAAAATAATGCATATATTCAAAACCAAAAAAATCAAACAATGATCATTGTCATTTAAATAATGAAGTCTCTTAAAACTGAAATTAAAAATTCTCATCTGTGTCTCTTTAATAACAAGTCATAGGAGCAACCAGTGTCTGCTTCAAGGCTAATGATAGTCAGTGTTTACATATGTAGTGGCCTAAACAGAGTAATGATTATAATAATGGAAATCAGGAACCCAATTGCAACCAGGACTGTGGCAGCGATGTTAAGCTGGCGGGCAGTGGAGCCATAACGTCGTGCACCCTCCAGATCTCTGGCCACCTTCCGGTCTCTGGCCTAAAAAGATAGAAACGTGCCAGTTGGAAAAGTGTAGCTCTCTTCATGCCAGTGGAAAGTGAAACTGCAAATGTCAAGCTTAGGCTTAGGTTTCATTATCTTGGAAAGTTAAGTTTCATGTTTACTTACTGTTCTTATGATTTTTATAATGGTCTTAGTGAAGACTGTACTACTTGGAAATTTTAAAAGAAAAAACTTTCCACCGGCATTGAATTTGTTACTTTTTGTAATTCAATCGATTTATGTGATAAATCAATATATTGGAGGATATGATAGGCAGGCAGGTAAAATATATATTTATACATACAGTATAAAGTATAACAGAAAATATAAAAGTAACTCACCTTGATAGAATAAATGAGAGCGGCAAACCCAAGGCAACAAGGATTTAAATGAACAAAACAGAGGAGGGACCAGATGATATGGTCCTTGGGGGGCTCAGTGGTGATGTTTACAGTGACGTGCTGAACCAGCTGAGGTCCTCCAGGCTGTCCAGGCTGGTCATCATATATACTGACCTGCAATGGACGGTAACCTTGATGATTCACTGCTCATTATCATTATCAATACAGCAGTAACAAAATTCAAATTAACACACCACCAAAGAGCCGCCTAAACAGCCTAATATCATGACATCAGTATGTGGCAGAGAAATGTAGAAGTCCTCCTCAAGTAAGTGTCCTTCATTTAGTGACAACGTCATCAAAATAGGAAGACAGTATAAAGAACAGCAAGACCACACTGCAACACACACAGAAGGAAAAAGAAATAGTTTTCCTACTTTGAAGTTCATTCTGATTTTCCTCAAATTCTACTAAAACAGCCTTATCTTCAGTTGTAGTATTATGAAACATGTCTGTCCAATGCAGCAAGGGTTCAGGCCAAACAGGTTGAGTTTCGTATTTGCTGTGAGGCAGTGACAGTGCTTGCTGTATTTGTGTCATTGCAAATGATCTGAGGGGCATATAATACACCCCATATGGATGCTGTTAGCAGAATAACATTTAGCAAGGGTTCATGTAAAACAGGGCAGATGTGGGCGGTTGGGTTTCATATTTGCTGTGAGCCAGTGGCAGTGCTCGGCTGGGCTCATGTATTTGCGTCATTGCAAATAATCTAAGGTATATACTTTGAAGCCTTTGTGTTAGGTGTCTTGACAAAACCTGAAATCCCAGCCTGGATACATTTGAATATTAAATATTACTATCTTTATAGCATAATAAACGAGACGCTTAAATTATTTTTAGTTTATCGCCAGATCAAATTTTTTACTGATTGAAGAAGTGTTATTGGCATGTGTTTGGTGCTGCAGTTCCAGCAGAATAAAAGGGACATACCAGCAGATAAGAATCAAGTGTAAACATGTTCAGCATCTCCTAATGAATATATTCAAATTCCCGTGTAAATGCAATGCATAGTTTGTGTAGCTATCACTTTCCAGTTGCGCTTCATTCATGATATTAATAAGCTACAACTTAACAAATAACACACAGGAAAAATGCTTTCCCGCCAGAGATTCTAGTTTGCTTTTAAAACATGCTGTGAATAAAAGAATGAGTGAATATGTATCACTTCTAGGCAATTTTTCAGATTGAACTTTATTGTCATTGCTCAGTACAAGTACAAGGCAATGAAATGCAGTTAGCATCTGCCAGAAGTGCAGGTAGTAGCACTGTGCAAGTCGTAAGAGTGTAAATATAAAAAATGAAATATAAAAAAAGTATTGTGCAATTATGGATAGAGTGCAAATGGTAGCATTGTGCAATCACGACAAAGTATAATGAATATGAGATAGATGTGGTAATATGTCTGTGGATATATATAAATGCAGAATAAATATGTAGAATGGTTAAATAAGTTATACTATTTACAGTGTTCGGTGAACAGAGTTTAAGGTTAGTCCAGTGTGTGCAGTAGTTGTCCTGATGTAGTGTGGTGTAGTGAGTAGTTATGAGTGAATCGAGGAGTTCAGTGGTGTAAAAGATGATGGGAAAAAGCTATTCCTGAGCCTACTGGTCCTGGCACGGGTACTCTTGTATCTCTTTCCAGAGGGCAGGAGGTTGTACAGTGTGTGATTTGGGTGAGAAGAGTCCCTGAGGATGCTGTGCACTCTCCACAAACGGTGGCTGCTGGTGAAGGTCACTGATGGCAGGTAATTGTGCACCTATGATCTGCTGAGCAGTCTTGACCACCTTTTTCAGGGCGTTCCTTTCAGCCACAGTGGAGCTTCCATACCACACTGTCACACAGTTAGTCAGAGCACTCTCAATTGTGCAGCTGTAAAAGTTTGTAAGTATGTAAGGAAAGGCGCTGCTGTGCCTTCTTGACCAGATGAGAGGTGTTGAGAGTCCGAGAAAGATCCTCAGAGATGTGGACACCCAAAAACTTGAAGCTAGAGACATGCAGTACCTCAGCTCTATTGATCTGGACAGGAGTGTGTTTGTGTCTGCTTTTCCTATAGTCCACAATGAGCTCTTCGGTCATCATTCCACTAGGTTCTGGATCTCCTCCCTGAAGGCTGATTCATCAGTGTCATGGATGTGACCGACTACTGTCATGTCATCTGCAAATTTAATGATGATGTTAGATCTGTGCAATGGGACGCAGTCACGGTTATGCAGGGAGAACAGCAGGGGACTCAATACACATCCTTGCGACACGTCAGTGTTCAGAGTGAGGCTGGAGGATATTTGATTACCCAGCCGCACTGACTGAGGTCTCTGATTGTTGATTCCCAGGTCACTGAGCCTGGACACCAGCCTGGTGGAGATAATTGTATTGAAGGCGGAGATCCAAACATAGCTGTTTTTATTGTCCAGGTGGGTGAGGGCAGAATGAAGAGCAGTATAGATGACATCCTCAGTCAAACTCTTCGAGCGATATGCGAACTGGTGAGAATCCAGTGATGGAGGGAGTGCTGGTTTCAAATGGCCAGTTTCTCAAAGCACTTCATAACAATAGGTGTGAGTGCAACAGGGCTCTGAACATCACCTGCTCTCCACCAGGTTATGTGTTCAGCATAAGTTACTATAGTAATAAAGTGGGCCGCTTTCATCACACAGAAAACTCTGATTCTAAGCTTCACACACACGCGCGCACACACAAAAAAGCATCCATCCACTCATGAATTTTCAGGGTCAGTTTCAATTCCATGCCACATGCTCTCACTTTAAGGTCAAACATTTTTCCCTGTCTTTAATTAGCTGTACTTAAGTCCTGTCCACTGTTAAATGCTCCTTTTACAGCACAATTCACCTTTCTGCATGTGTCAAAATTTGTTCCTTATTACAAATGTGCTTATTGGGTACATATTTATTTTAAAAAAAGAAATTCAATTCAATTCCATTTTATTTATAGAGCAACAAAACCCAACAACAGTTGCCTCAAGGTGCTTATAATTTAATTCAATATATCAATAATTCATTTGTATTTTTTTGATGTGTGGTTTGGCGATAGTAGCACTGACAGAAAGACGGAAGGCCGAGTTGGAGGTGGCAGATCAATCTCCACCAAGGGTTTAGAATTATGTCATAGTTAGACTGGATAATACTATAATAATATAAGAGTCCTTTTGTTGTGTGTAAAGTACAATTGGAATGTATATGAATGCATCTATAATATGGAGAACATACAGCATGCATTTCAGTCATAAGCACAGCACAAAGGTTCTGGACTGGTTGCAGTTTGCATGCTTTTCTAAAACCAAAGTTTCCTTAAAAACTTTGAATACACTGAAATCACTGAATACACTTAGGACCTAAGTTATTCACACTTGTGTTACTGTATGTTGGAAGTTTTCAAATTCATTAATTATGCTTAGTGTTCAGGTTTTGGACACAATGTAGATGCCTGTGGTTATGGTTCAGTCTCATAAACTGTTGGAAAGGTTGAAATTACAAAAGAAAAGGTTCATGAATGGCGCCATCCCTTGGACAACACCTAGTACTGCATTTACACTGAGGCGAGAACTTATCAGCAAAAAAAAACATCATTATGAATTTCAGTCCTGTCTTTATTGACATTTTATTTAGTAAAGCTTATATTACACAAACTAAATGTTTTAATATAAAGAATACAGCTCTGCTTTATCAAAAGTTAATGCAGAGCTGTTCTACAGCAGACTGACAAGCACATACTGTGATGATCAAATGTTATTGTAACTAAACTGATGCAATTTCACATCACGCCACAAGGTGGTAGCATCTATTCCTAGAGACTGAAGTTGCTATAGGGAGATGGAAGGTTAAGCTTGGAATATAAACAAAAGAGACGTGTTGTATGTTTACCTGCCTGCCTAAAAAAGGAAAGTAATAAAGGCACGTTGCAGAAGTAAAAGTGATTCATTCTTCCAGATGAGGAGATGAACAAAACACATACCCTCATTTTATTTTTTAAATAAGTGTTGTTTTGATGCAAGTGGAGTTAAATGATTTGTTACATCTTGTTGAACTATGTTAATGATAATGTACTCCAAAACTAATTTGACCTTGTTTATGTTCTAAGTACGTTTAACAGTTAAAAAGCGATGCTTAAGAGCTCTACAATGCTCCATGGATGAAATTTACATTTTTATTCAAGATTAACTGCTGATCTACAGTTACCAGACCTGGATCATGACTCACTTTGATTGTCAGACATGTGCATCAGACCACCATACTGGTAGTTGGCCACACGGGCCCTGAAGGAGCAGCTGACAGGGATCTGCAGATAGTTTGCACCCCGCTGGTGACAATGTGGGTTTGGGTAGGAGAAGAGTCGCACCTAGACAAAGATCATGGAAGATACCGGCCTGTTAACTGCCAACAAAACACTAGAATAGGAGCAGGGAGTGGGCTGTTCTTTTTATTTGCTTCATTACTTGCTTCTGTCCAGGTTAAAACATTTCAAGAGAAATCTACCAACATGAGGTAAAGCTAATTAAAATGCTGTCAAGTACAATATCATTTTACCTATACGCTGTTCAAGCACTTTACATGTGTGACATAGCTTCATCTGAGCTGTTTTAACGAGCAACCTCTGGAGACACTTTACTTGGACTCCATAAACTGAGGCTGTTGGGATAGCTGTTTGGAGCTCCACACAGTTGTCAAAAAGACAAGACACTGGTGAGGTGGAGAAGACAAACTATGTTGCTGATACTTGACTTTTTCAAAATAAATAAATGAATATTCATAGCAGGGTTAGTCTGATCAATGAATATACTAATGGCAATTAATTCACCAACAGACACAACTTCTTCTTCCATTTTTATATTTTTATTCCACCATCAACTAACTGATGATAAGGGAATAGACATCTGCCACTGTATTGTACATTAGGAATTTTCAAATTAATGATTTATGATTTTCAAAAATCATTAATTTGAAAACTTACGACTTACTAACATACTGTATATGCAGTTGTGTCTGTTCCTGAATTAATAAAGATTTATGGTTGGTTTTCAGCCCCTCTGCAAATCCCCATCTTATAGTGATGGACAGGGTTGTGTGTCCCAGTAATCCCAAGGGTTATGTTGTCCGGGGGCGTTTGCCCTGTGGTAGGGTCTCCCAAGGCAAATTGTTCAGACAAGAGTGACCAAGAGCAATTCCAACTACCCTCATGGTGCACAGCAGGAACAGTTTACCCCACCCAGGATAGGGATACTGGGACCCCACCCTGGTGTCAGGCCTGGGGAGGGAGCTCAAGGGAGAACGCTTGGTGGCAGGGCTCTGAAACTAGTCTCCTGGAGTAGGGGCTGGACTTTATTTCAGTCTGGAGTTGTCCTTGGTGAGAGGTGGTGGGCTGTGATGCCTGTATGTCAGAGTTTTCACCAGTGGATGAGAGGGTTGTTTCCCTGTGCTTTTGGGTCAGGGAACCAGTCCTGAGTGTTGTCTGCGCTTATGTGCTGAATGACAGTTCAGGGTACCCAGCCTTTTTGGAGTCACTGGACAGAGTTCTTGAGGGTACTCCAACTGATGACTCTATCGTCCTACTGGGAGACTTCAACATGGGCAATGACAGCGAGACCTGGAGGGGCATGATTGGAAGGAACACATGCTTCATCTGAACTTCCCAACTCTGACACTGAGACCTTAAATACCCACACACCAGGTAATCAGGAAGAGGGAGGCAGCTGGGGAGGATGAGGCACAGGTGGACAGAATTACACAAACAAGACAAGGGAAACAAAGCAGGACAGAAGACAGACAGAACACAAGACCAGCAAAATAAGACAGTGAGGAAAACAGACATTACACCAAAGGGAGGAAAACTAAGAGAAAACACAGGGAGAACTAAACTCTAAAGCTATTGTGAACATAAGGATACCTGATTTAAATGGGACATGGGAAGACAAGAACAAAGGGAAATAAGAATGAAATATAATATAAATATAAATCCAGAAACAGAATACAAAAACTATAACAACTGATAATCTAAACTGAAAGAAAAACTAAGAAACACAACCAGCGATATAACAAAAAACAGAACTTCACCAAAAGAACTCAAAACACTGAGCCACCAGCCCAGGAGCATGACATCCTGTTAGCAATGAATAAATGAATTAATTCATATCCATGTTTTTTTAATAGCAAGTCACAATATCAAGAAACCTTATCAATATGTCAAAGTTAATGTATATTATAAGGATAATGATTGTCAGTGTATTATACTGTTAGGGATTATTTTTTACTCAATGAATAAAGGACAAATGTTTAAAAGTAAACTCCAGTAAGTTAATTAATAAGCAGAGGTTCAACCAAATAATGAACAATTAAATAATACACTAGACAGGGAGCAACAGATAGATAATGCTAGACTAACTTCTCTGTCTCAGTGCATCTTATCCTGGAGGATACAGCCACAGAACGTACAGTTAGATCACCAACGTCACCATGTTCTGTTATTAATCTGGACAAGATTGCTAAATGACTAATTAAAATATCAGGAAGAAAATGTGCTTTTTGACGCCTCTGCTGCTGAGAGGAATCTGGGTCATGCAAAACCAGATTGGACAAGACCAAAGAGAAGGCCAACTCACAGCGCCCAGAATGCTTACAGATAGATAAGAGGCAGTATAAAGATGTTATGGTTAGACAGCAACACGGGTTCAGGGGAGAGAGTGCACACTCTGACTCTGGGTCCCCACATGCGCATGTGTCTTTTTTCTGATTCTTTTATATAATAAATGTCTTAATAAAGATGAAAGTGTTTCAGGTGTCTTCCTTCACAAGAAACCTGATTACCTGTCAATACCTCCTTTGTGTATTAACGTATCTATTCAGACAGAACAATGATTGTGATAATGACAATCAGGAACACCGTGGTACCCAGGATTGTGGCAGCGATGTTAAGCTGATGGGCAGTGGAGCCATAACGTTGGGCACCCTCCAGATCTCCGGACACCTTCTGGTCTCTGGCCTAAAAGGACAGAAAAGTACCGACTGTAAAAGTGTAGAAACTGAAACTGTGAAGGTTAGGCTCAGTTTCATTATTTGGGAAAGATAAACTTCTTGTCACAGGGCAAACACACAGAGACAACAATTCACACACAAAGTATAACAGAAACTATAAAAGAAACTCACTTTGATAGAATAAATGAGAGCTGCAAGCCCAAGGCAACAAGGGTTTAAGTAGACAAAACAGAGGAGGGACCAGATAATGTGGTCTTTGGGAGGCTCGGTGGTGATGCTCAGAGTGGTGTGCTGAACCAGTAGAGATCCTCCAGGCTGTTCAGGGTGCTCATCATACGTGCTGTCCCACAGTGGACGGTAACCTTGATGAGGCGTTGCTGTCATTGCTCTGAGCTCAGCTGCAGTTTGGAGAAGGTGTTCAAAAGTGTTACTGACAGTGATGATTTCTGTTTGAAGAATTTGGGGGAGTGAAGGAGTTACAACAGGCAACCCCATTCCAACGGGTCCAATTTGGGGTCCAGGCCTTTTCAAAAAGGTCACTGGGTCGCCTCAGCTAAATTTTTCTGAATTCTTGAATTCTGAAATCAGGATACACTGACTAAATAAATAAATACAATTAAATAATGTCATTAATATGGGCTCTGTAGATGTGTCGAAGAAAGTCTTCCTTAAGCCAGTTTTCTTCATTTAGTGACAGCATCATCCAAAAAAACCAAACAAACAAAATAACAAAAGCAAACAGGCAAAAAGACAGTATAAGGAACACCACAGTGTTACAACACACACACAAAATGAAAATGAAATAGTTTTCCTACTTTAAAGTTCATTCTTTATTCAAAGCCTCACCTTCAGTTCCAGTTTTATAAAGAAAAATGTCAGTCAGTGCAAGTCCACGCAACCTTCTGTCGATTATCAAGCAGCATTAAGAGACAATGGAGCGTTTGTTGTTCTGCACTGGCAGAAAAATAGATGCCAAATAAGGTAGTTTCTGATGTTCAGGGTGGGCGTGCTCACAGTTCCTGTAAACCAGTGGATGCGCATGGCTGTGTTGTATTTGTGTCATTACAGATTATCTGTATATATTATCACATACATCATCACACACACACACACACACACACATAAACAGCAGACAATTTCAAAGATCTATTTTTTGCTTTGTTTTTCTTTCTGTTTTTCAGTGTTTCTTTATGCATGTGTGGGTGAGGCAGCAGACAGCAGGCAGACACAGAAATGTTTAAATATGTTTCCATTTTAATACCCTTGAGCACTGTCTTGCTAAATGGTATGCACCTCTTTTGCAAATAGTTGCTGTCTATTCACTTGAAGGTGAAGATTTAATGGATTAAAAAGTAAACAAGAAACAAATTACAGCCACCTAATCTAAATGACACTGATAGAGATTTTGACTTCAGTCTATGTGTCAAAGAGGCATGAACTGGATTACCAAGCCTGTTATCACAATAACTGATATGGCAATTTGTTCTGGCTAGAGTTGTGTGTCTTTGTTGCAGAAAGCAGTGCAAAGGAGAAGAAAGTGCAGTTGTGGTGGTGGGGGGGAGGATGCCCTTAAAAACAAAATCTAGATTTTTAGTTTTCAAAATGTCATGCATGGAAAAAAAAAATCTTAAATCACAATTCTGTTAAAAACATTTGCTTTTAAACTGACTCATAAATAATGGGACTGTAGGTGAACTTAGAATTTATGGTAGCATTGTATTAGGAAGAAGCAGTATCTGTTCTGTGGTTACTAAAGGGAGTAAAAATGTTAAAGGTGAAGGTAGTGGGTTTGCGGGTGTTGATATGCACTACTGAGTCCAGTATGCTCATCCAGAAATCCAGTTGCAAAAGTCAGAACCTGTTAAATGGCATTGTGTAAAAAGCTGGAGAGATTTTATCAATGTAATTTTTCAGATTCATAAAATCTGTGATAAAATCACCTTCATGAGCTTTTAAATATAATTCTGTGTTGGATAATTGTTTTGCAAAGTGGGAAAAAACTTGTATTTGGACTTTTTAGGCAAATGTTGTAATCCTCCTTTAACAGCTTAATAGTGCACATGAATGATCCAAAAAAAATAGTTCAAGTACCTAAAGTAAGCAAACTCATTATGTTGAATGGCAGTTTTCAGACTCGTATACAGACCCACTCCAAAAATTAGAATATCATGGAAAAGTTGATTATTTCCATAATTCCATTCAAAAAGTTAAACTTTCATAGATTATAGATTCAGGGCCCACAGTTTAAACAATTTCATGTATTTGTTTATTTTTACATCATTTGGGCTTCCAGCTGATAAAGCCCATGAAAACAGGATTTCAAAAAATTAGAATACTGTGGAGAAATCAGCCCAAACTACTTCTCAGTTTTTGCAGAAAAAAAAAATTAGGATCACATGGTACTTTCAAAACGATATGTCAATCTTCAATACTTGGTTGAAGGTTTGCTTTAATCACTGCCTCGATGGCAATCAGCCTGTGGCATTGCCTGGGAGTTATGGAAGCCCAGATCTCATTGATGCTTGCTGTCAGCTCTTCTTTGCTGTTGGGTCTGGTGGCCCTCATTTTCCTCTTGAGAATACCCCATAGATTCTCAATGGGGTTTAGGTCCGGTGAGTTGGCTGGCCAGTCAAGCACTGTGATGGCATGGACATCAAACCAGGCTTTGGTGCTTCTAGCAGCATGGGCAGGGGCCAGGTCCTGCTGGAAGATGAAATCTGCATCTCCATACAGATCCTCAGCAGAAGGAATCATGAAGTCCTCTAAAACATTCTGGTAGACTGTTGCAGTGACCTTGGATTTGAGAAAACAGAGTTTACCATTTACCATACCACATGTGAACCAAACTGAAGCAATTTAATGACACCTGGGGAATCCTGTGTAGGTGCTTTGAGTTTAGCAGATGGTTAGTGTGTCACACTCAGTTTAAAACATTCATGCCCTGGGCTGATTTCTCCACAGTATTCAAATTTTTGGAAATCTTGTTTTCGTGGGCTTTATGAGCTGGAAGCCCAAATTATGTAAAAATAAACCAATAAATACTTAAAATAATTTAAATTGTGGGCCCTGAATCTACAATCTATGAAAGTTTAACTTTTTCAATGGAATTATGGAAATTAATCAACTTTTCCATGATATTCTAATTTTTTGGAATGTACATTACCACCCAGCAGACCACTTTCACCCTGTGTGTACATGAGTCTGAGACCTCTACATCAAACAGAATATGAGTATGAATATGAGTCCTACTTCACTAGCACGTTACTACAGTAATGAAGCCCAGTGAAGCAACAAACACTTTTGTGACCCAGAAAACTGATTTTAAACTTAATGTAGCTCACTAACCCATTAATCTCACTTTATAGTTCATTGTTCTGTGCAGCCTGTTTTTGTGGCGACTACACAATTATTACTAGTACAGTTATCATTTCAAATACCTCCTTGTTAAAATCGATTCCTCATCCATTCCAGTTTCTTTGAAGATGACTCAGATGAATGGGAGACAAAGGAACACTGCTGCTAAACTTTTAATTACAAATTCATTAATTCAGGCACTAAATAGATGTGTGAAATCATCCAATACAGGCATTAATAAATGAGTTACATTCAGAACAGCAGAAAGTTTACAAATGCACAACAACAGGTTACATGAAGAATTCAGAACAAACGGTGACACATTTGATTTAAAGAGGCAGACGCGACCCTTGTCATCTCTGCAGGATGGAGGCGTTTAGAATTACTTTAAAAGTCAGATTTTGTAATTTGCCACTTAACTGAAAAATCACATTTATATGCCAGTTTTCAAATGAGCAGAAAGACATTAAAAGGCTTAAGACAAAAACTGAATAGGAACAAACCCAGGATTTATCAGATAAAGGTTAGAGCTATCTGTTAACTGTAGTTTTTGTACATAAAAGGCACAAAGACTGTTTCAGTTATGGTTACAGCTCAGTACTTGACTATTAAAGATGTTCAAACTATCCACACGCCCACAAGCACATCTGTCAGAGAAACAAACCCTAACAAAATCATTGCTCATACTGGAAATAAGGAAGTGAAGTTTTTTTTTTTTTTTTTTATAACAAATGCAGATGTTTTACCATCCTCAACACAGACATCACCCTTTACACTTCCACATATGCAATTTTTAAATGTTACTTTTGACTGTGCATCACAGCCAAGTAGTACATACAATCTGAATTACTGGAGATGGGCTTGGTTAATTTATTTAATGCAATCAAAATAAAAATGAAATGCTCTTAAATGACTTGAGAATTTAGGCTGTTGAAGTAAAGTAGTATAACCAAACAGAAACTAATCAAAGCTCAATAACACTGCAGATTAAGTGAGGCAAATTTACTTCAATCTGGTTGTAGTGCTGAAAACAAGCTTCCAGAAGAATGAGAGTGCTGAGAATTGAGAAATTAACTGCTTGGAAGGACTGAACCAAAACTCAATTAGCCACAATGGTAAAAACTACATTGCTAGTATTTTAACCTCATTTTTGGATCTCGTGTTGTTTCACTTTAGTAGCAGTCGGTTATCACGCAAATGCATTTGCCTTCTGGAAATTTAAGGCATCACATCTTAGAGGATGTGGCGATGGCTGAGGCTCCTGGACGGCTATAAACATGCAAAGCAGCATCCTGAAAAACACAAAGAGGAAGGCAGAAACATTTTAATGTACAGAATATTACCGACACAGAGCGACAGACAACACACTCACACCTAAACCTAACACAAATGTCTTTTGGACTGTGGGGGGGAACAGAGAATATCCACAGGAAAGCAACACAAGCGCAGGAAGAAGAAGGGGAGGAGAAAAACAAAAAACACAACAGCCCAGGTGACCAGGAGGTTTGAACCAGAAACCAGTTTATACTGAGCATTTCAGCAATGTGCCTGGTGTCTGTGATGGAATTAGATTAACATCTCAATTTCATACCACATGCTCTCATTTTAAGGTCAAACATTTTTCTATATCTTTAATTAGCTTAACTAATCAAACTCTCGTCCACTGTGAAATGCTCCTTTTAAAGCACACTTCACCTTTCTGCATGCATTGCCGTCAAAACTGGATCCTCAATACAAATAGGCATATTGGGAACATTAAAAATCGTAAAGTAAAAAGAAAAAAGGAACTAAATTGTATCATTTATGGTAAACACATTTACAGAAACTTTTCCATGTCGTGTTTCTAGAATGTGTTTGATTTTGTGTCTCTAAAAATTTAACTCAGTGTGACTACAGTGGCATCCCTGGGAGTACAATCTGCATTGGATGGAGTACCCCCCGCACACACACACACACACACACACACACACACACACACACAGAGACACATTACCTTTTTGGCCTCTGCATTGTACTTGTTGAGAAGAGTCTCAACTCTGTTTCCATAGTCTGGATGGACAGCCTTCAAGTTCTCAACCTGCAAGAAAACCCAGAAAAAACAAAGAGTGGGACAATATGAGCTTCTTAACCATTATGTGCATCTCCCATAAGTGACGGGATAAAGATCTAGTAAAGGTTATTGTAATTTTTAAACTTTACTTTTGCAGAGTAACGCTTAACAGAAACAGCTGAACATTGAGGTGCTACGCCCCCCCCCCCAAAAAAAGGACATATAACTTAAAAGTCTCTAAAGTTAAGCACAAAGTCACAGCAGAAACTTTGCTTTTGTTGTTATTTTATTCATTAGGATTTACCCACAACCATGACAAGTTTCCCAGATCATCATAGTGGGTAGGTGCTCAGCTCGCAACCGGAGGATCGCGGGTTCGAGTCCCTGTCTGAGCGTGTACTGTCATTGTGTCCCTGGGCAAGTCACTCAACCCACATTGCCTAAGTGTGAATATAGTTGATGGTGGTCGGAGGGGCCGTAGGCGCGAACTGGCAGCCACGCTTCTGTCAGACTGCTCCAGGCTACATTAGTAGCTTACCACCACCAAGTATGACTGAGGTGTGAATGAATAGTGCACAGAATTGTAAAGCGCTTTGAGTACCGTGAAAAGTGATATATAAGTCTAAGGCATGATTATTATTATCATATTTCAAAAGCAGAAACACAATGAGACTCAGTAAGGTTAGAGACTGAAGTGTTTGGCCTCACCATGCGTTTCTGGATGAAGAGCTGGGCTCCCTTCAGGGACCCTGCCAAATTCTGACAAAGTCTCTGCCGCTCATCTTCATTCAGTACCTGGGTGTAGAAGGTGCGAACCTGCAAAAACACAGGTTGACTCACATGAGGGGGAAAAAAAAAAACCTAATCAAAATGACACTGACACACATTTTGACTTCAGTTTACATGTCAGAGACATTAAATGGATTTCAAGTCCTGTGAATGTCTAATCACAATTACTATGGTAAATTGCTTTGACTTGAGTTGTGTTTTTGTTGCTGAAAACAGCACTTACAAGACGAGGGAGAAGAAACCAAACAAGTGTGGCTGTGGGAAGAAAGAGCCTTAACAAAAGCCCCCTTAGCTTTACAAAATGATTCTTAGAAAATAGAAAAAAAGAGGATTGCCATACAGCTGGTAACTTAATCTTCTGTTCATATTAAAATACATATTAGTGTAGCTTTAAAATTATTATCCAATAAATAAATAAATGGCAGCACAGACAGGACTGACAGAAAGAGGAGAGACTGAAGCCAGAGCCCAATCACTCAAACCATCACTACAAAATTTATTACAAGCTTTAAAAAATAAAAGAGGTGAGGGGGAAGCTTAAGCTCACTCATAAGCATTAAAAACAATATATAAATGCTTATTTGCAAAGCTGGGAAAGATTTAAAGTGACTGATAGATAATCAATTTCCAACAAGGGTTTAGGACCCTTTCATACTTCCTCAGCAGTGAAGGAAGCAAGACAGAATAATGCAAAACAAGAATCATTTTTTCACGTGCTGGAGTGTGTATGAATGCATCTACAGCATGTAGAGCAAACAGCACGTGACTCTGTGGTTAGCATAGTCGCCACAAAGAAAATGGGATATGGGCTAGTTCCAGTCACATGTTCTCCCCATACCTCTGCAGCTTTTCCTTAGAAGATCTGGTTTTTCTGACATCAAAACCAAATTGAGCCTAAGACAGTCTGACCATATCACACTCTTGGCCTACAATACTGTTAAATTATCATTACCTGTGTCACATTATCTTCATCTGAGCTGTTGTAACGAGCAACATCTGGAGACACTCTGAACTTGGACTCCATACACTGAGGCTGGATCTCTGGAGCACTGAAGCTGTTGGGATAGTAGTTTGGAGCTCCACCTAGTTGTCAAACAGACAAAACATGGTGAGGTGGAGAAGATGGCAAACGCTGAGATTTGACTTTTGCGAAAAAAAAAAGAAAAATAATATTAGGTTGAATCTGATCAATGAAAACAGTAATGACATAATTCAGCTACCAAACCTGGATGATGACTCACCTTGGTTATCAAACATGCACATCGGACCATCACGCTGGTAGTTGGCTACACGGGCCCTGAAGGGGCAGTTTACAGGGATCTGCAGATAGTTTGCCCCAGCCGGTGACGATGTGTGTCTGGGTAGGAGAAGAGTCGACCCTAGACAAAGATCATGGAAGATACAGCACTGTTTACTACCAACAAAACACTAGAACAGAAGCAGGGAACAGGCTGTTCTTTTATTTCTGTTCTATGCTGTTCTGTTATTCATTTCTAAAGGACTCAAAACATTTCATGAAAATCTGCCGTTATGTTACCTGCAGCATCTTGTCAGGACTGGGCTCAATGCCTGGTGGCATGTTGCTGGGGTCAAAGGCCAGCTGCTCCACCTCTGCAAAGTAATTGACTGGGTTCCTGTTGAGAACCAATTTGCCCACGGGGATCAGTGGGTATTCTTTGTGTGACCACACCTGGATCGTGGATAAAATGATTTAATTCACAGGAATTTTACGTGTAGAATTCTTCCACTTGCATGGGAAACCCACATAAAAACAAAATTCTTTGTGATATTCAATATTTTTCAGCATGTAATCATCACTGATGTACATCCTGCAATAATGTCAACTGCACATGAAGCCCAGATTTTATGCAGTACCTTAGTAAGATCAAAGGGGTTGAACTGGAACTTCTCAGCCTGCTCAAGGTCATGACCTGGATGTAGAAGGTCCAGGATGGGTAGTTTCCATTAGCAATTGCATTGAACAGGTCTCCAATTGCATAATCAGGGTTGGTGGATGCCAGGTGTTCAGCCTCTTCCACTGACAGATTCTTTATTCCTTGATCAGTCTTAAAAGAAGTAAAAAAAAAGTAAGCAGACATGGCAGAACACAAAGAAATAGCTAATAAACCTGAGCTCAGGCAGACCTTATAGTGGAATTTGCAGTAGACAGGTTCACCATCAGCATTGATCAGTTTGAAGGTGTGAGAGCCGTAGCCATTCATGTGACGGTGGCCATCAGGCAAACCTCGATCACTGAACAAGAAAGACACCTGCACAAGAGACATGAGAAGACGATGACAACTGCGAGGGTTTCTGTGCCAATCACTGTCAATGATTACTGCAAGCATAAAGCATCCACCTGATGCAGACTCTCAGGCCTCAAACCCCAGAAGTCCCACACCATGTCAGGGTCTTTCATGTGGGTTTGGGGATTGCGCTTCTGGGTATGGATGAAGGAGGGGAACTGCATGAGATAAAACAATATAAATCAGTGTTCATTTGATTGATGCTAATGAAAGCCAGAATGTGTCAGAAATGTGTCTCCCATCATAATCATCTTATAGTAGGAAGAAAAGCTCAGTCTACATATACTTTTTTGAGTTAAACTGAGAATAAAACCACCTAGGGTCACTGAATATTGAAGTTGTTTATCCCTCTATAAATGTTCAGAAACTAAATACAACTTGTGGTCCCATTATGAACATCAAAAATAATAACAGAATAATAGGTTTTTTTAATGCAACGCCTTTGTTAAATTTATTGCACCATAGAGGGGAAGAAAAAAAAAACAGATACAATAAAAATAAAAACATATAGAGCAACATATCAAACAAAAAAAATTTAAAACACTGGGAGAAGTGTCTGTTTTGCAATCATTGATTAGGAATAAACTTGACCAGTGGCAGTATAAACATTTAAAAATCTGGCTCTAGAGTCTATTAATAAAACAAACAAACAAAGAAGACTAAATCATCATGCTGTAACATTGCAGCACTCTGTTGCAAAATGAATGCAAATCTGTATCACTATGATCAGTCCAGACCCTGTTCTGGCTTATATATCCCTACACCCACTCACCAGCAAAGCATCCCTGATGAAGAAAATGGGGGTGTTGTTGCCCGTCAGGTCCCAGTTGCCCTCTTCAGTGTAAAACTTGACTGCAAAGCCTCGAGGGTCACGCACAGTGTCTGCAGATCCAGACTCCCCAGCTGGAATAAAAAACGAAAAAAAGAAAGAAATTACAACATGTCGCTCACAGATCCGTGAAATTATGATTCTTTATTTTAGACTGAATTAGTAGGCAATGTGTAGCATCTGCAACTTATAAATAAATGGCAACAGTCTGCAACACTGCCTCTTCCAATACCACTCGAGCCAATGTGTGCACCAGACTGAGATGTTAAGAGCACCACTTACCAATACAGGGCCAGACCTTTACAAAATAACCACTATTACACTTTCCATTAGAAAACATAGTTCACAACTCATACCAAAAACATTTTCTCAGCAGAAGCAGTAACATCCTATGTCAAACAATATGTTTTCAACGACCACATTATTCTCATAAGTATTTTAGAACTGTTTAGCACATTTGCATGTTCTTCCCATTTTTGTCCATCTTTTCACTAGCTCGTTTTCAGCAGACATGATATGCTGTGAAAAGATAAAGGCTTTACGTAAGCAGTGGGTAAAAATTCAAATATTTCTGTCCTTTCAGTTTAAATATATAAAAATAAATAAACAAACAGCATGTTTGTAAGTGTAGTCCAAGTTCTGAGGCAAACTCCACCCAACGCATAATTCAGAACGATTAAGATAAAAATGTGCTACAGGCAGATAAGAGGACTGGGAAGGGGCTGAAGAGAGTGTGGATTTGTGATGCAGGAGCTGCTCAGCGATCCCCAGGACGCAAAAATATGGAAAGCAACACAAAATTTCAAGACACTTATGCAAAAGCTCTCTGGAGATGGAAGGCTTTTCCCATCCAGAATCCCCTGAAAACAGTCACTGGGGGTCCTGAGCCATATCGAGCCAAGCTGTTGGCTCAAACCCCAGTGTCGCCTAACACAGAGCTGTCCCTCTCCTGCTATCTGCAGACACTGCTGTGTCGTACCAGCCTGAAGACAAGGAGTGCAGTCCAGTGGTGCTACTACAAATGTCAAAAGCAAAAGTCCAAATAACTTCATCAAAATGGAAAAAATAAAGTTAAAAAAAAAAAGTCAAATATAGAGAATGACAAGTCTCAATGAGCATACAGTTATGCTGAGTGTCGTTTCACAAACTCCCTCTGAAGGGCAGGGATTTAGGGAGGTGGGCCATCCAACTCTGAATACAGAGCATTAACACATTAGCACGGTTTCTGGAAGGTTCAGAATGATTTAGGGTAGGGTAGGAGCCATTTTCAACCTACAAAATGCTGATTTATACTCATTTGGAAAGACCTGCCAATATAAAGTTATCAGTGTGGCCTGAGCAGTTTGAGTCCAGCCTTTTACCATATGATAGCTGGGATAGGCTCACACACACACACACACACACACTTGGAGTGTGGAATAGCTCCTCAAGAGGTAAATCTGTAAAAATGACAAAGCAGGCATATAAATACATTAAAACATTGCTCTTACCCACAGTAGAGAAGCGAACAGCAATTGGTGTGGTCTTGCCAACATGTTCAAACACCTTGGCTTTGCAGTAGCGAGTAATGTCATGAGTAACCTCGAAGTACCCAAACGCCCCTGGATCATAAAGAAAGCAAAAAATAAATAAATAAATAAAAAAAAAGATGTCTGTTAATATCAGGTTCACCTATTTTGAATTCTGGGTTTTACTGTGCTTAGTACTGGGACAAATCTAACACTCTTCAAAGTAGGACAACAAACAAAACTGGTTCAATATCTGTCCAAAGTCTGAAACCTTGATCTGCAAAGCCTGTAAAGATTAACAATTATCTGGAGTTAATCCACAAGTAAGAAGGTTCCACATTTCCTTTTAGCCTGCTGGGTTTTCTTTTTGTTGGACTGTTTAACTTGGCAATTTAATATATCCACATGTAGCTCTCTGGCTGCACCGGTGTAAATTCTTGACTAAATTTGCACACAGATTTGAACACTTGCCAACATTAAGAGCTGGTGTCAGTGCTGAATATGTGCCGAAGCAACTTTGGATATTTAACAGTCAGTAGAATGCGAGATAGTGTGTTAAGAGAATATACTGTACTTTTTTATTGATCAAAGTGAAATTTAAATAATGACAATATTTCCAGCCATAATGCTTAGTGTTGGTATGTAGGCCACAGTTTGGCTCTCTTTGCTTAAATACAAATATTTATTTTACAACACAAAGCATTTTTGTTGGACTGTGCATTCAAAAAAAAAAAAAAAAAAAAAAAGCTCTCCTCTCAGAGCAGACAGCTTGGAGCCTGTGTGACCACTTTGAACTACGATTGTTTACTCAATACATCCTGTACATAATCACTATTTCCTGAGGAAGTAAAGGCAACAAATAACAAAACAACATCCTTTTGCTCTTACACACAATCAGCAGCAGTAGTCAGTGTGTACTTTTGCACTGACTGACTTAAAGGGGACAGCAAACCAGACAAACAGAGCACAGTGATTACAGCTGAATGCCTCACCTGCCCCTTTGGCATGCACCACCCTCTCTGGGATTCGCTCTCGATCAAAGTGGGCCATCTCATCTGTGAAGACCACATCTTGAACCAGCAGTGGGCCTCTCGGTCCTGCAGTCTGCACATTCAGTTTGTCTCCCACAGGATGTCCAGCGCCTGTGGTCAGTACATCTGGTTTCTGATAACAGAATCAACATTAAAAATAAATAAAGCATAAAATAAACATAGCTTTAAGTAAATAAAAATACCAATACACAACAACTGGCCTTTTTTCTAACTAACTTGATGACTTCATTAGAGAATCAAATTGGGGCAGACTAAGTTAATCTATCAATCAAAATCATAAAATCACCTTCAAGAATTGCAATTCTTTCTGTATAGTCCTTAGACAATGAGTTTGTATGACATTAACACTAGCAATTTTGAAAGCAAGTAGTTATGCAACTAATAACACCAATGCTGACAGTGCTGCACCAATTTTTTTTAAAAAGAGGCAGATTGCATTAAGCATTAAAAAAATGACAAGTGTAAACAATGGTGCACTTTGGCATGTGTACTATCATAATCATACTACTGGAACCTGCAGAGCTGCTCAGACAACATGCTGCCATAAAGTATTTTCATATAAGCTTAAACAGCATAAAGAAAACCATACTGAAACAAAACCCAATCCAGCGTTTAGTGTTAAACTTAAAGGTTGTGGACTTGGTTGCTTTACACTAGCGATTTGGTCTAACGTGCCCTGGTTATATAACTGGAAGGATTGAAGTTCAAACAAACACCCCTGGACAATGACCCAGGTTCTCTCTTCACGGTGAACTTCGCTTTTACGGCTGTGTCGCAAGTTTGTTCGGGGCCCAAAAAGTGTCAGCTGCAGCTCGTGGTCACTAAGCAACGCTATCCTGCTTCTCTGAAGAACGCTGGCGAAATAGAGTTAACGTAGTTAACGCATAACGTTATCCTTTAACGCAGTCAGCAGATAAAGCTAGCAAATAAGTACTTTACAAAAATCACGATTAAAAGTCACGACACAATAAATACTTCTGACTAAAACTGCACTAAAAGCATTAATTAGCACGTCAAATAACAGGCTATTGAACAACAGCTCGCTCTACAAGCTAGCTATGGCTAGCCTGCATTACCCCTGAACGACCTCTCACCCATTTCCAAGTGTGGCAGCAAAAAAATAATAAAAACAACTCGATCAAATGCAAAGCATATACAGACCTGAAAGCCTCTGTTCTCCTTCCACGTCTTCATCTGGTCGGTAGCCTTATCTCTGTTGTCAGCCATCTCGACAGGTCAGCGGTGACAGCACACACCATGCACAGTACGATGCAAATAAAACGCTCTCCCTTTTTTGTTTTTTTCTTTATCCCGAAGCTAGACAATTTCTTCCTGGACTTTGCTCGACGTGGCCCCGCCCTTCCTGCGCCCCTCCATGCTGATTGGCTCATGGAAGCGACCTGACCTACTTTTGAGACGAAGTAGAAAACACCAAACCAATGATAGACTGCAGGTTTTATATAACTCTTTATAATTCTTTTGGCCAATATTCTTAGCAAATTTTAAGTGTGAAAAACTTTTACTTAAAAGAAAAAATCAAACTGTTGTCCTTAAGTTGCAACAAAAGGACAAGCCTTAATGATAACTGGTACTACACAAACAGATCACTGAGCATCATATCCCCTTATTATCCTTATTACAATAATAAGACTGTAGCATAACTAAATTACTGATTACTGTAACCTGCATTTGTGAATGGCATGATAAACTGTGTTCACGGACAATTTCTGGACGTTGCAGAGTGATGCAGTGATTTCCATGACAGAATGCAGTGCAGTTTTCAGTGCAGTGCCACCTGAATCCCAAAGGTCACAGACATATTAATGTTCAGCTTTGTCCCTTAGCTCACAGAGATTTCTCCATTATTATGTACTACAAATGATGAGATATTCAAAGTTTTTAAAATGTCACATTAAGAAAACATTATTCTGAACTGGTTCCACATTTTGCAGACACACTTTTTTTTCCAGATTGGCGAATCTCTGCCCATATTTACTTCTGAAAAACTTGCCCTCCCCAAGATGCTCTATTAATACCCAATTGTGTTACTGATCTGTTAACAATAAACCTTAGTTTCAAAATGTTCCTCCAGCTGTTTCTATTAGTACCACTTATTTTTCCAGCCATTTGTTGACACCAGCCCAACTTTTTAGAGATGTGTTGCTGTCATCAAATTAAAAATGAGCTAATATTTTCCACGAAATAGTAAAAAAACAAACAAACAAAAACTTTGTTTAACCATTGGATATGTTTTCTATGTTCTATTGTGAATAAAATCTGGGTTTATCCATCCATCTAGTCATCATTTATGATATTTCCAAATCATTATGTTTTTATTAACATTTTAGACAGCATCCCAACTTTTTTGGAATTGGGGTTGTAGATGATTAACACTGAAGTACAGCCACCACCAAGGCTGTTAAAAGTACAAGCTAAAACTAGGTGCAAAAACATTTTAGTTAACTGAAATAAAAAATATATACATGAACTATCGTCAACTTTGGTAAAGATGTTTGTGAAGACTGGGGTGTCTGAAATGTTGTGTTTATGTTGTAATATCTATTTTGAACTTTATAAATCTTTCAGTTGACAAATAACCCACACATAATTAAAAGGACTAAAATTAGCACATAAACAAGTGAAAACGAAACCAAAACTGAATGATTGTAAGCAGTAACTAAAATGAAACAAGCAGATTTACTGTGGATTACTAACTCAAATTAAACTCAATGAAACAAAAAAACAAAACAAACAAAGATAAAAAATAATTAGAAAATATAAAACTATGCGAACTCTGGTCACCACAGCTACTAAAACAAACCTATTCTCAATCAGTCAGGGCTCAGGAAAAGATGAAAACTTCTCAATTAGGCCATTTGCAGAGGAAGACCATATGAATGTCTTTCAAGATGAGCAGAAGATGCAGAAATGTTACATACAGACGCTTCATCGTGGTTTCACAGGAACCGGACTACAGTCTGCTCTTTCAGATGATTTTTTGCGGTCATAATGAAAAATCATTGTTTTTATGTTGGTTTGTTCTTCAGTTCCAAGTCATGCCCACAGAAATGGTTCAGCGGTACAACAGCAACTGTTGAATTGCTTTTAATTTCAAACTGCATTCACACAATACATTGTATCCATGAGGCACATTCACATCAAGTGCCAAATAACTTCATGCATGACTGAATGTTAGCTATAGCTTCATTGAACTGAATGCAAATGCTGACTGTAAATGAAAATATTGCTTCATTATTTGGCACAGTAGGAAATCTCGTCTATTAAATGACCACAGGTGTGTTCAAAGTGAGGTCAGAATTCAGAACTTGACCGAAAAATATGTCTGGAAAGAAAAAAATAATAAAGGTCACAACAATGCATAAGGCTAATTATGCTTTTAGTGTTAGGAGATATTTCACATGATAAATCACATTCAGAAGTTACAAGAAAAACAGCACTATTGCACAACGTTGTAGAGAATTTCCCAGACGGATAAAAAGCCATCTTAACATCCTGACCTTTGCACGGCTCTTGCCACGCTGTCTTCATTTGAACGTGTCAGCGTTTTTAACCACTCACCCTTCAAACTGCCCCCAGCTCCTTGGACCAGGAGCGTTTGCAGGCAGCTTAGCAACAAAAGCTAAAATGAGTGCGACAAGGACCCAGTGAAAAACCACACAGGATATTAATATGTTTCCTCTAACATAAAAGAAACTTTAAACCCATTTAAAGGGGTTAGTTTACTCTACATCACAGATTCAGTTCCCAGAGGTGTTTTAATAACAAGAATTAATCAATCAGCAATGACATGGGTGTTAAATATAGAGCTGTATAAATGGTGTTCAATGTTTATTAGTAGTCATAATATGAAAAACATTTCTTTTACACCCAGAAGAGAAAAAGTTAAAATGAGAACAATGTTATAGTGCAGTATTTACACTTCCAAATATGCTTATGTAACTAGTATTGCGTTAATCGTGGTAAAAATAGAATAATGTAGCAGGATATTTATATGCTGATTACATCTGATTTTACCACCCTGTAACCACTGCTACAAATTACAATTATTTCACCTGGATAAGAGTACCTGGATTTTTTTTTTCTTCTAAAGCACAATAAATACAGAACATACCAAAACCTCTAATATTAATCAACCTCACTATTAACAAATTAGATAAGCAAATCCAACAGAGCTCACATCTCTAACATATCTCAACTCTAAAACCGATTCAGTCAAGTAGGTGCAATTAGGGACTGCTTTGAAAAGACAAATGAGTGTTTTTTTCCTGAAAGAGAAGCAACTTCGCCCCCCTGCGTCCGTTCAGCTTCAGCCAGAGCAGGCACCATGCAGAGCGAGGGAGTGCATCTGCAAAGGCTGGGCTCAATTTCTTAATTAAAACTCACTTCAAACGTTTAACCAAAAGCATCTGATCACAACTTTTGAGACAGAAAAATGCGTCCACACGTGCGCGTCTCATTTCCTCTCGCTGGAGTGGAGAATCGGGTTTCAGACCGATTGTCTTTCGAGCCCAGAGAACGAAGATAAAACAACAAAAACTCACTAGTTATTTATAGTGGTGAGTAACCTCACTCATAGTGTACACAACCCAGGGTGAAGCTGAAGAATATAGGCTAAAACTTCTTTAATGTAAACATGACAACAAAGTGAGAGTTCGAAGGAACAGGTAGAAGTGAGTGTTGTACTTGAATCGGGTCAGGTATGTGCTGAGATGACTAGATCCTGCGCAGAGGGTGCCACATGGACACAGGCTTCCTCAGAGTGGCCAGCATCTGGTTCCAGTGGGTGATTCCCATCCCGCTGGCCTCAGGGCCGATGATCACATGACCGAGGTTCTCACCTCGGCCATCATCTGTGGCCTCTGCCACTGTCACCCTCAGTGAGAGTTCCTACAGAGCAGAAACATGGTTGCATAACTTTCTCTCTAAGCATGATTCAGCATTTCTTTCTTTTTCTTTTCTTTTTTTTTTTTTACAATGTCTTTTATCTAAATCTTTATGGACTTAGTTAAATAAATGTGTAATAAAAACTATTCTGACTTTATCTCATGCCTATTTTGCTAATTTTTCTAATTGCTTTTTTGGGCTGACTGATCCATGCATTTTAAAAGGCCCTTTGAAAGACCTTCAGAAATCCTGGAGAACTATTGCTAATAATGATGGACTCACTAGTCTTGCTGCCACCTCTGTATATCCATACTAATATTTTCTTTATTTATTGCACATTTATTTGGCAGCCCTTATCACTTTGGTAAGAGGGCACATACAGGATCATAAAACACACAGAATAACTTTAATTTATTTAAATAAAGCTCCTAAAAAATGTTTCATATCAACATTTTCTTATTCTGAAAAAATTAAGAGATGGTCTGAAATGTACCTGCAAAACAATAGAGGGCACAGAGAAGATCATGGCTTCATTGAAAATGGGGTTTGTGTCATCCCTCTTGGTGGAAGTCTTCTTCTTGCTGATCTTCCTGCCGTCTTGCAGCAGATAGACTTTGACAAACGGATCTGATGGTGAGAAGGAGTGAATGACAGGAGAGGACTCAGCACAAACTACACATATTCAAATATCTGTATACACTCTGTCAGATAGTTTGCAGAGCATGCACTAAATTCCTCATTAGAGAGTAATCAGGTACAAGCGCAACCCTGTACACACAATTAGCTCTGGCAGTATTTTGGTGTGTTTCATTGTCTCAGGCAGCGTGTTAGTCTGACACACTGTTTAAGCCTTTCCATAAGAAATGTGAAATGTGGGTTGACAGTACGTGCTTGTTATTATTAAATCAATAAACATTTTGTTCATTAGCAAGATGCCAGTAATTTTGAGAACTGCACAGATTTAATGGCAGAAATACAGATACACACATGTACACTCTCTCACACAAACACACACACACACACACACACACACACACACACACACACAGACACACACACACACACACACTTCAGGTGGCGTTATCTGCTACTGATGAAAAGAAGCAAACACAATATTGCACACAAAAAGTGTCTCTGACCAGCAGTATTCTTGCCGTTGGTCCACACCAGGTTCTTGCACTTAGCCACAACCACAGTGAGGCGCTCTGCTGTTGGCAAATAGCTGAGAGACAATAAGATCTCCCCGACTGCGTCTACTGCCTGTGGGGCATTAAATAAGACATCATATGTTTCAGTCAGGGTGACGTGTCAGCAGAAAGACGTTTTTTCACAACGCTCCTATTACTGCCCTGTGTACTCTAAGTCTTTTAAATCATTTTAAGCTCAATTAAAAATAACCATAAAATGAAACTTATTATATTATATGATATGATGAAGTGGTATATTAATTGAAGACATTGTAATATGCAGGGATTTGACTTAAATATTTAATTGTAAATTCTTTTGACAGAAAATTAGTGAATCATATGAATGGCCATTTGGGATTATTTTCATTTTTAGAGCTTTATTACACATCATTAAATGCAAATTTTATGAAGTAATAATCTAAATGTAAGCACTTAATGGATGCTGGAAAATTAGCCCCAACATTTGTTGCTTCAAAGGCTGGAATACTGTAATCAAGCTACTCTAAAAAGCTCCCTGAAAACATTTCACTTGATGCAAAACACCACAGAGTATACTGACTACTCTTCACTGGCTGAACTGAATTTAAAATAATCAGCCCCATCCTGTCTTAAAGATGTTACAATGTCATATTAAGCTAATACAGCTCTTTGGTCTCAGACTGCAAGCTTACTTGGGGTTCCTGGAGTTTCCAAAAGTAGAATGGGAGGCGGAGCTTTCAACTCCTCTCCTCTGAAACCAGCTCTCTTCAACAGTCTGTGCTTTGTCCTTGTCTCTATAAGCTCTCATTTTTATCTCTTCTCTTTCTCCTCACTACCCTGCCAGGTGTATTAGATGGCTCCTCCTCCCTGAGCCTGGGTCTGTGAATGCCTCTTCCTTTAAAGGGGAGTTCATTGTTCCCACAGTCACCAAGTGGTTCCTCATAGCTGATCGTTGGGGTTTCCTCTCCAATACTGTAGGGTCTTTACCTTGTAATATAAATCACCTTGAGGGGACTGCTGTTATGAATTGGAGTCATATATATAAAACTGAAATGAACTGCACTTTAATACATATTCCAGTGCCACTGTACTTTTGTTAAATGCCCAGCAGAGGGTGTCAGACACCACCATGCTTTCTGACACTTTGCAAAGACAATATCTAGATGTTTCAGTTTACAGCTGAAGGCAGTTTATATTAGTTTGGAAAAAACAAAACAAAAACAACAGCATTATTTTTCTGTCATGTCTTGTAATTGTATCAATCAATTGTACCTTATTGACATCTTGAAGATAGAGCCAGGCGTTGAACGGTCTGATGGTCAGGTCCAGGTCTGAGAGCTTGAGCTCTGCTACGCCTGCACTGATATTTCTTTCGTCTGCATCAATACCAAACGCGGCAAAGCGCAGGCTGTACTCCTCCAGACTGGACAGGTCCATGGGGATGGAAAAGCGCTCGTCAAAGATCACGGTAAATGCATTTGTCTGCACCTGTGGGAACCACAAGATTAAATACAGGATTATATATTCCAATCTTAAAAATACACAACGAAGCAACAAGACTGGACAGCAGGAGCGACAACAAACCAAATATGTTGAAGACACTGTGCCTTTAGCAAATGATGAGATAAGAGTACAAGGTCATGGCAGAGACGTTTTTGTTGCATACCATGAATATACATTTATTCTTATCTATCAACTACAAAACTTTTAATTTCCTTTTCTTGTCATCCAGAACACCTTTTACAGTGGAAAACAGCATCTATGGGCACTTTGGCATGACCAGCAAAGTGCACTGTGACTGCTTAAGCTCAAAGAGAGAGACTGCCAGAGCTCCAGTTGTACTGTTAATTTCAAGTCATCAAATCATGAGGGAATGTGTGGGAAACCAATGTGGTCAGAAGTTACCAGGCAACTAGTAACATGAAGAGGAGAGCAGATTTAATAATAGCCCCTTTTTTCACACCAGTTTGTTCCCGAAATGTGAAATCCAACAAGGAATATTTCTGCTAAATATGTCTGAAATAAAGCACTGCAGCTTTCACATAAATACAGTGCAACTGAGTACGCAAGGTCACGCGGGGTTTCTGGTGATAAATAGCAAAACAGGAACACACTGTATCACAGAAGAATTGTGAATTCAGAGCAGAGCTCGGGGGTCTACAAATCAGCTTGCGAGGATGACCTTGGATTGTGCTTCATCTCAACAAGCTGAATAGCATCATAATCACTCAACATATACGAGATCTAGAAAAAGAAGCTGTCGGTGCCAAAGAGCAACATACAACATGCAAAGCATCTCTAACAGCCTTCCCTTCCACCACCATGTAAGACTGCCTGCTTGCACTGTTAGGCTCATCACTTCAGGGGATTTCAATGGAGATGTCGGTGATGTGGTGGTGGTGGTGGTGGTGGGGTGAAGCAATAAAATGCGAGAGAGGCGTGTGTGAGCTGCAGGAAACACACAGCAGTGGAGAAATTAAGCTATTCCTTCATGCAGCGACTCCTTTGGTCCTCCCTTGCCGCCATCAGGGAATACTAAAGCTGCTGCATCTGCGGCTGCTTCCATTATGATCGCCATCAAACTAAACCTCACAATAGCACAGCAACTAAAAACCGGGGCACCGATGAGTCACTGACGTCATCCCGTGTAAGCCTGCGCAAACTGCGCAAACCACAGCCCCACGACTGAGCGATGACTCACAGCGAGGCAAGGAATTTGTGAACTTTCTGGGCGGCGCTGTGCTAAGAGCAGAAGGCGAGTGCCAGGTGTAGCAGATGGCGGAATGTCGCCTTGCTTCCTTCTCTCTGTCAGACACAGTTGCTTCATACTCGAGCGTATAATGAAATTGTTCTAGTGGCTGAATTCAAAGAAAAATGAAGTACATTATCAGCACAAATAATTATTTATTTTGTTATATGAAGCATTTGAACAAATTAAACTGTAGATTTATTCAAACTGCAGCAAAACAATTAAGAAATATTATTTAAAAAATAACACTTTCCGTTACACTTTTGCCATAAATCCTAACCACTTTGCTAGTACTGGGTTTACCGCGTATGAAAAGAGGCAGCTCATCAGAAGATGGGCAACACGGCTGGTCATGAAGTACTGGATATACTCGAGTTTGTACTATAGGGGCCCAAAGTGTGCCAAGAAACTTTCACTCACACCCTTACACCAGCAGCAGCGGCAGCCTAAACCCACGTGTTGTGCATTCAGAGATGCTCTTGTATTTTGAAACAGCAGTGGATGCTCCTCTGCATACCTCGGTTTGTAACAAGTGGCTATTTGTATCGCTGTTGCCTTTCTATCAGCTCAAAAAAGTCTGGCTATTCTTCTCTGACCTCTGACATCAGCAAAGCATTTTCACCCAGAGAAATGCTGCTTGCTGGATATTTTGCGCTTTTTCAGAACTAGATGGTCGTGCAGGAAAATCTCAGTAGATCAGCACTTTCTGAAATGCTCAGAACAGCCCGTCTGGCGCCAACAACCATTTAAAGTCACTTAAAGCATGTATCTTCCCCATTCTGATGATCAGTCTGAACTTCAGCAGGTCGAGTCGATCATGTCTACAAGTCTAAATGCACTGAGTTGCCGCCACATGATTGGCTGCTTAGATATTTGTTTTAACAAGAATTTGAATACATCTACCTTTTAAACTGTACATGTATGTTATATTGCAACATTAGTCATCATGTATTGTGGCTATTTGCCCTTTAGGGACATTAAAGACATCCTCGATCCTTGATTCTTAAGCAATAATAAAAGGATTGTAGGGCAAACGGGGAAATTATCACTAGATATATCCTTTCTATGCAGCACATCAGGTTCATAGTATGTATGAAATATTACATGCTTAAACAAAATTCAAGTTTTCCTTCTCAATCTAAACTCACCTTTGTTGTACCTATATAACTGTGTTTGCTTGCACTTTATACCTAAAGTGCAAGCAAACACAGGTTACAGGTCGTAAACTGTGATAATGGAAAAATCCGTTCCTCATGACAGTAAAAGATGTGGAATCCACCTTCCAGCTCTCAGGGGACTGGCCACTCAAGCAAATGAAATGGGCTCTTCCGATGGATAAGAACTGGCTTGTCAAGCTGCAGGATTGAGCATCTCCTCCTGAGGGACATATCACTATCTCTGTCTAGGATTCAGCCAGAACCCCCCCCCTCCCCCCAAAGCAAGAAGGCTTCAGATGCTACCTTATTCCTCCTCCACAATACATCTGCTATCTTTACTTCTTAGCCCAGGTTTAGTCATCTCAACTTAAGTAGTATTACATGTCCTTTCATGTTCTTTCATTTTTTAAATTTTTTTATTTTTTAGCTTCAGTCCTTCAGCATCAGAAATCTGCTCCCATAGTAGTCAAAAAGCAATGATACTAAAAGGCCTCCATTCAATTGTTTTTTTAATCTGTGTGTTTTAAGAGCTATATAACTTGTAATTGTCATTTTTAGCAATGGCAGCTGACTTACTCTAGGGATCTACCAAAACTTTGTTACAGTGTGAAATCGCTCACCAGTGTGTCATGGTTTTACTACATTCATCTGTGGGTCCTCTGCCTCCTTTGCTGTTGCCAGTTCAGAAAAGGGGCTCACATGTGTCCTGCTTTCCCATCTGCTCCATCACCTGATGAAACCACACCCCTGTTCCAACTATGCTCATCAGTTCTTCAGTACTACTTACCACCAGTAACGACTTTGGCCCGGATTCTGTTCATGTCTGCGCCCTTTGCTTTGTTTGCTTGTGTGGCTCCCTTGTAAGAAATCTGCTGGGGGTTTTTTGTATTGTGCATCTTAAGTCTGATACGTTTATACATTCATGTCACCTTCAAAACTGCAAAAACATTCGTGATCTCCTTTTATCTAACACCATCACAAGGGTAGTGATGAGGCTGATATGTCCATCCGCCTCAGCTGTGCTTTCTGCTTAGTGCTAGCTAGCTCTAACTTAAGCAAATAATTAATTACGAGATCTCTAAGAACAAAAATAGTATAGCATATAACATTAGCATATCTAATGCTTTGATTATAATCAAATAATATATAAGAAATGCATTAAGTAAAATTGAAAGTTCCCAGTCATTTTAAATATGTGTGCACTTCTCTGGTCATTGTCTGGTTTGTGTAGTATTGCCTGTTGGAGTGCACCTTTTTCCCCTACTACAGAGACAGAAATCCACTGAAAGCTGTGGTTTAATTCTTTTACTAGTAAAAACAAGTACAGAACTTTACTGTCCTTTCCTATTTGACATTTTACATACTAGATGAATGAAACACTAAGGTCTGTTGAGCGCACGTTCTTCCTTAAAAGCCAACTATTTGAACACCTTGAAATTAAACCTGCAATTATATTAATTAATTAATTTTTTTAAACAGGAGTGCTTATTTTCAAGCCTTTCCTCTGCATTACCTCCACCTTTAGATTAACGGAATTGTGTGAAATCGTTAACAGCATGTACCGCATGCATGCAGGTGCATCTGTGTCTTTTTAAATGTGCATTAGACTTTGTTTCATTATGCTACATGGAAAAAAAAAAACAATTTTCTCTGCATAAGTAACTCTAAAGGTTTAGCTTTTCTACCACACAAAGTACATAAGGTCCCCCATCATATCAAAATGCGTGAACACAAAGGTTTCCTTACCCTTGTTACTCCCACATTAATTTCCTCTGGTCCCAGTGAGACTCTGATGAAGCAACCAGGGAAGTCTCCTTCCTCTTTCTCCAGCAGGTCTTTGCCCTGGTGCAGGGTGATGTGAAGCAATCCCACCCCCTGGCCTGGGTGCTTGGACGGCTCAAACTCCAGGGTCACCTCCAGCTGGCCAACAGTGAAATCATTGCCAAAGTTGTTGGCAATAGAGGAGATGGAGCTGAGTGAGTCGGTAGAGACGGATCGGTTGAGCTGAGCTATGCCCGTCGGGTCCAGCTCTCTACTCATCAGCTCCAGATGGCCCAGGTCCCTGAAGCCATTTGGGGTGTCGCCAAGGGCCAGGCTGGGCTTACGGCTGGAAGTGGTGGAGGTTCGTCGGTGGTTGTTGGCTGCCACTCTCTTTGGGTAAGGGGATAAAAGAAGGGCAAAATAACATTTTAACACCTCTAGGATGTTTTGCCACTTGGGAAACAAAACGTGCAAACAGGAGATGTCACTTTTTAAGCTGATAAGATAAAATAAGTGAGCAAATTTATTCACTTTGATTCCAATATTGAGTCTGTTTTTGGTCTTTTAGCTCTGTTATTGGTCTCTACCAGCTCCTGAGAGAAATATCTCACTCTTTAGCTGTATTAAAAATAATAATTGATATTTAATATTCAAAACTGCCCCTGTTTCTGTGTGGGTTTGTGTGGATATGTCCAGTTTTTGATATTGGGGAGGTACCTTCTGTCTGACTTCTGAGAAGGAGGTTCCATATTTTTCTTGCAGATATCGATAATCAAAATTGGGGAAGGGAGACGGCGTTGGGAAGGTCCCAGACTTCCACAGCTTCCAGATGTTAAGCCCGGCCAGGCCCAGCAGCACAAAAAAGCCCACCAGGTAGACCCCGACCTCCCAGCCCGGCGGGTTACGCACCACTAAAACAGACACACAAAACAACTAATGCTTAAAGCAGTCCTTACACACTTCTGTTTCACCTATTGTTTCATAAAGTTCTTAAACAGACTGGGAGAATACCAGGTCGAGCTCATGCTGACTAAGCACATTGAGCAACTGTCACAGACCTTGTCATTTAACGACAAGTGGTGGCTTTGGGAGGCAGTCGGGGCACCTAACGTTTTATGAAAATCAGACGGTAGGGAGCCAAATCTGACAAAAATGTGACAGACAAATTGAAATGCCAGTTTAAATTAAATGCAGCAGCATCTCATGCATTGCGTTGTGTAAAGCTTTTGCAGCTTTAACTCTACTTGTGATAAGCCCATTACGGAGCATGTCTGTACATTTATAACAGAGTGGCTGTCAAACATTAATAAACACAAAGGTATTAATGTAGAAAACAACAAAGTATAGAAACAAGTAGAAAGAGTGTGACATCCAGTGTTATCTACTCACCACTCACATGGTAGCCTGATATATCCCCACCCTGAGCTGAGGACATTGTGCTGCAGCCGGCCTGCAAGAACCCAACCAAACAGTAATCTGTTTGAGTGCCTTCTTTTTAACATTTGTGTAATTTAAATAACCTTTTCACAGCATAGCAACAACAGTCACTAAATAACTTGAAAACTTCTCTCTCAGTCTTCATTCTCTGATTTTCGGAAGTTATAGGGAAATTGAAGTGACTTAGTTAAGGTACTGTACAGCGAGGATTGTGGACTGCACTGATTTAGCATTACACTCCCAAATGTTTTTTGGACAGTTAAGAAAAAATGGGAATAAATCAAAGGAAATCCAGGAAAATCAGAGACACTGCATATTTTGTTTGATATTTTTCTACCAAAACCCACAATGCAGTTCAGCCAGCAACAGTTTGGTTGGAGTTTGGGGCATTTTTTGATAGTAGTGGTTAGCACAGCTTTAAGTCACTAGCCTCAAGGAGAGCAGAGGGAAGGCTGCAGACGTCTGGTAATTTCATATCTATCTGAAACAACATCTCCTGATTGATTTTTTCCAGCTTCTCAGGTTTGAAGAACGCTGATCAATGCTGCTTGAAATGACAGCACTTGATGCTCCTCCTGCTCGATTCCATCTCAAGCCATGAAAACCTCCATACAAATTTTTCACATAAGCACATTGGAGAACCCATCTTGATGTCTTGATAGACACTAAAAACAAAAACAAACTACATTAATATCTTCAGTATTCTGAATGAAAATGCATAAAATGTGAAACATAAAATTGTGAAAAAATAAAATGGTCTTTCTTACACTGTGGGAATTTCAAAAAATAAGCACCCGATGCTGACTTTCTTTTGACGTGAAATGGCAAAGCAGATGATCTGCCTCCATCTCACCCTATCTCCAGCATCCTGTCACACCAACCCTCTGCACATGCTCCTTCACCACATCCATGAATCTGTGGTCTTCCTTCCTTCCTTCTGGCAGCTCCATCTTTAGCATCCTTTATCCTTTACCCAGTTAACACTGGAAAATAAATTACACTTAAATGCTGTTTTTTTTTTTTATAGCAGTAAGTGTCGTTGTCAAAGGACAAAACATTTTCTTGCACTCCTCTCTCCCTCTGCAAACTGAACACAAAAAAAAAAAACGCAACATTGTTACTGATGCGTGACTCATTCCTTCCCTCCTCCTTCCCCGTTTGTTGGAATCTCCCCATATTTGAGCAGCTTTGGGGAAATGGGAGCATTATACTAATGATATAGAAAAAGGCTGGCGGGGGGAGGTGCAGGGTGTGTGTTTGTGTGTGTGTGTGTGTGTGATGTGTGTGTGTGTGTGTGTGTGTGTGTGTGTGTGTGTGTATTTGTCAGTTCTGCTGAGCGCTTTGCAGACCACAGTCATGCCGGCCAATTAAAGTGGCTGACGCAGTGCAGGGCCCACTGACAGCTGCTGATGTGCCATTAGCAAAGCATAGGGAATCTCTGGCAGAGAGGGAAGCTCCGAGCACCACCTCCCCATCAAGGCCCAGCACAATTCAGATCAGATCAGCTCGGCTTAAGGTAACATATGAGCATAGAGGAGGTCCAGAAGAAGCTTAAAAGAGGAAGACGAGGATCAAGAGTTGGGGGGTGGGGGTGAATAAGAGCGAAAACAAAACAAGGTCTCAGACAGATTTAGTAAATAACAATGAGGCAGCGTTGGCGTTCTCAGTGGGCTTAAGTAGGCAGAACACTAACAATGATGTCCAACTTCCCGGGAACAGAAATAGCCTGCAAAACATGAAGGTGCAATTATCATCCAACAAACTGGCTCAAGCTTGTTTCTAACTTCTTTAGACATGCAAATTTATGGATTAGAGTTTTTTTGGGAAAATCTGTTCTCAGTAGCCCATAATCTTTCCTGCTTACCCTCAGGTAAATGCAGTCATATCCTTATTATGCAAATGCCCAGATTGGGGATAACTACTCATCAATGTGGCTCTTGAAATAATCCAAACGTTCAACAACAAGAGAGCCCAATGGTGGAATCTGAAGGAATGAATTTGCAAACTAAATGCCAATCAGCAGGTTTCCTAGACATGGATTAAGCCGAGTCTCAAACAAACAAACAAACAAACAAAAAAAAATACCAGAGACATCCACAAAAAAATGTTTATGGTCTAGGACAAGGTTTAATCCATGTCTAGAAAACTGAGTGACTATGTTTCTGCAATTAGTGCGACATAACTACTCTTGCACTTCATCAAGTGTTCCTGCAACAAGTCACCTGGTAGTTTAAGCCTTAGAATTGTGCAGATGCACACAGAGAGGGCAGATTTATGGGTAGCAAGAGCTCACGCAGGATCACAGAGGAGTTACTGCACACGTTCCCCAAATCTCAAGAACACACTGTGCACCTGCATGTGTGATACAATGTCTCGCTGGAGGGTAGAGTTTGAACCAGTGTCCTAAAAGAAATAATCTGTGGTAATGGTGTCTGTGCATATTCACTGATATGTGCCTACCACAGAAGCATTCGTCAGCTCCAAGGTGGAATTCCTGTGCGCTGTCCTCAACAGAAGAGAATATATTCTGGCTTGTGACGTTTACTGCCTCAAAACCACTCATTTCCAATTTCCTTGCTTCCGTTCCATCACATAAAATTAAAGCTGGTGTCAGTCAGATAAGAAAGAGGGCCTGACGAGGAGGGAATCTGAGTGATAAAACTGCGCAGCTAGAAAAGGGAAAACAGAAGAAGAGTTGGCAGCATATTTCAGTGATGTCTTATTCTCCTCATCACACACGCTGCAGTTTTCTCTTTTCGATTTGAAACGTCCCTTCAGCTGACAGCTTATTAGCACACGGCTGCGAAGGGAAAGGTGTAAATCTGCCTTAGAGCTTTCCCACTGATGTGTCATCTTCATGCCCACATGATCCCGATTCTCCCACTTCTCGAGATTTATTTCGCTACTGCTGCAGAGATTCTGCAATCTCATAACTTTCCTCAAACAGCCCGAAACAATTCTCCTTCTTCACTGCACACGGAGCACAGCTGCTCCGCTCTGCTGAGAGGACGTTTAATTACTACAAAATGCACAAAATGAATATCTTGTCATAATGTCAGCTTGCAAAACAAGCTGCGAGGATTGTTAAGTGGCACAAGACTAATGCAATGGAACAGAGCTTGTGAAAATTGTGAAATGTAATTTACCAAAACAGTAATGAGGTTGTAACAGGAAGAATTAAAACAAGCAGAAGTTGAAAGTTAAGCACAATGCATGTTCGTCACAGTATAACAGCGGATGGTTTGTTTTTCAGCGTTTGAAGCTGCTAGAAAGGACCAAAGATTTGATTTTCCTTCAGCAGTTCTGACTGGACCCTCATTGTTTTTGTCAGAGATTTTAGAGGATGTGTGTGCACATGGTGTGTGTGTGTGTCTCCAATTGTTCCTTCAGCCCCTGGTACTTCTCTGTTTCCATGCTCCCTCTTCCTGATGTTGCTGTCTGCCGGGAATGCCAAATCTATCACAACTGCAGTCTTCTGCTCCACCACTCGAAGAACTCAAAGCTCCATAGGACTTTAGCCCTGCTGTTCTCAACCACCTTCAGCGGTATCTCCCATCTGGACTTGGAACTAATCCACATGCGGCACAGATGTTCCTGTGCACTATCCCAGACACTTGGTTGTGCCTCTTAGTGTACACGGTCCCAGCTTGCATCTTACATGCTACTACCTCGTGTTGGACTGTCTCCAGTGTACCTTTGCACAGCCCGCAACTTGGATCCTGTCAGCTGTGGCAGACTCCTGCCTGCATGGATCTGGTGATTCATGCTTAATCTTGTGCTGTAGTGATCAGAGCCTCTGTGCTGTCCTTTACGCCGGCCTTTTCCAGCCACTGGTAGGATTTCTTGATGTCAGCCTCTTCCTCCATCCCTTGATGTTTCATCCATTGGATGGGCTTGGCTTTCATAAATATTTCTTCCTCTTGTTCCTTTTCACGGTCTGCCTTGAGTTGCCTGAGGCACTCTCCTAGCATCTCATCCCAGATCAAGCCTCTGCGACACACACTAATCCTCGCCCTTCCAATTTCAGTTGCTCATACAGCCTCATATTTTTATTGATCGAGTTATAAAACTTTATTGTTTTATTGTTGGTGTTCGTAAGTCTTCCCACGCAAGCTACGGTGAACTGCATTTTTCTGCAAAAGCTAACTATTATATCTGTCTGCTGCTACCAATCAGACTCCAAAACTACTCTACATAAAATTAAGACAATAAAACATTTAAGAACATGGTTTAGTTCTGTCTTTTCACAGCAAGAAGGTTCCTCCCACAGTCCACTAACATGCCTTTTTAAAGTTAACTGTTGATTCTAAATTGACCACAGGTTTGGATGTGAGCGCTTGGCTCTCACTTTCTACCCTGGGCTGCTGATCTGTCCAGAGTGTAACCCACCTCTCACCTATTATAAACATGAACTGATAAAGTGGATCTTATGCTGATTTTACCTACAATAAAAAAATGCTAAGTAATGAATAATTTCCTTAAGAGTGTGTGTAGCCCAGGCCCTCACTTTAAAAATGTAAAAATCTTGGTTTGTTGTTTTGGTTTCTCTGCGGTCTGACGCGCAACCAGAAGCCCACACTATAGCTGCTACATCCAAACCAGACAGCCTCTTCTCTGTCTGGATCTGACCCTAAATCCAGCTCAGACACAAAGAAGTAAGACACCTGCTCAGAGAGAAGAAGCTTCTGCACACTGGATGTAAATATACCACAGCTGGTGCTTCTGCTGCTGCTGCTGCTGCTAGCAATGAGGAGGAGAGAAAATGATGCCTTCTGTTGGAGCGGCATATTAAAACAGGTATGATCAATAAGAACAGACACATGGATTTATGGTCTCCCTCTCTCTCTCTCTCTCTCACACACACACACACACACACACACACACACACAGAGGAGAGGATGGGTAAGCAGAGAAGTAAGATAACAGGATAAAACAATGAGATAATAGGAGGAGGTGATATTTGAACATAAAGAATGAATGTCTGTGTTGAAAAAGCAATAAGAAACAGTTGGGCAGGGAGGATAAAAGGGGGCGGAGCCACAGGCCTGTCTGCTGTCCTTTTACTCTCTCTCCCTGGCTCCCTAATAACTGATCAATCAATTCTGCTTTTAATCTCGCCCAGTGGCTCATAATCAAATTAACTGCCTCGCTGCTGCTTTCTGTGAAACAGTCTGATGAAACACAACACGGCAGTCTGCGTGGAGTCAGCAAAGTAATATTTGTCTATCCACTTCTTTCTGTCCTGCCTCTTCACATCAGTCTGCTTCCAAGCTGGCAACGCTTTGGCTTTCTGGTTCAGACAGCTCACTCAGTGCATGGTTAAGTAAAAGTAGAGTTTTTTAAAAGTCAGCGTTGATGCCCGCAGAGGCAGGAAGAATCTGCATGCTGTAGCCAAACAACCCAATCACTCACTGATTAAAAATAACAACGCTCAAACTCAAACTTTTGACCTGCGGTGTGGCTTCTTAAGTGTGGCAGCGATATCAAATGCAGCACAAAAGCACAGGAACCCTCGGACATGGCGGGGATGCTGCAGTGGTTACCACCTCGCAAGCAAGAATGTCCTGAGTTCCTGTGGAGCTCATGCTGTCCCTGAGCCTGCGTGTCTCTCCAGAATGAGAATGTCAAGTTGTTTGCAAATCAATTTTAATTCCAAGCAGACTTGATGGGAAAAGTGTCTTTTTGCAAGCAGAGAACTGTTTGCGTTCCATCTAGTGCGATTATCCAGCAGAGAGCTGCTTAAACAACTCTCACAACTGGAATTTGATTTGTCTCCAGAAATTTGGAGGTTAAATATTTTCTCTCTTTCTTTGCCAGAGAGAGAAAAGCTGTGAACGTTTGGTGAAGAAGAAAAAGCCCGTCTGAAACGTTAATATACATATATGTACAGAGTGGATAAACTGGTGCAAACAAAATTAAACAGAGGCAGAACTCTGGTTTGGCTGAGTTAATGATGGAGTGACGCTTTGTAGGTTTTTGCCTTCTATCAAAGGATGACAGAACACACTGTTTTACACAATCAGCTCAATCATGGCCGCATCACAACCTCACCACGGTCCTTAAAATGCTAGGCTGTTACAATTTGCTGAGTGTTTCAGTTTATTTCCATACCTGAATGGATTTTTTTCCCATGCCAACAGTTTTTCATCAGTTTTGCCCTCAGTCTGGTGCCCAAACATTAAAACAGAAACGCAAATGTGCTTAAGTCTAATGGTTTGCTTTCTGTCCCTGTAATTAATTATACCTACTACTTATGAGATTAACCACTTCACAATTAGACTAATAAGGACAGGGTGGGAAAGCATCTGCTGGACCTGACAAAGGTTTATTCCCTTTCTGTAATGTGAAAGTGGGCGGAAGCCTAAATTCCCCAAAGTGGTTAAAAGCTGTGAGCACAGATTTATTAACTAACTATTAAGGAACTGAACTCAGGTGCAAAATCATTTGGACAGCAGGCTAATGCTACTTTCTTACTTGCTCACTTTGAACACTTTTAGCTTTAAATTGTAACAAATTTTTTAATTCTACTTGGATGTTATCGTGAACAGCTGACTGAACTTCCTGTTTATTAACATCAGTGTCACCATTACCTGGAAGCCGTGTCTCGTACTACTGAAATCTCCTAAATGTGACACTTTGTGATTCTCTCTGCAGCCTGCTGCTCTTTGAGGCAACTCTGAGAGAAGTGAGCTAACATTTGGCATGCAAAGTACTCTGACCACAGGTATTCCCCATAAAAACGAGGCAATCCATTACACGGTTTAGTCTGAAAATACTAGCTGTGATACATTAAGGTGTAACTCAGTCCTTGTTGTTAAGAAATACCATTTTGATAATGGCTGTGGGCCTTAGGTGTTAAAGTGGCCTTGCAGAGCCGGCGTTTATCTAAGTGCTCTCAGTTCTCTTAATGTAATAACACTTTTCTTCCAAGGAGTTCAACAGGGACATGGGAAGGGAAGAGAGTGTGTTAAGGCTGAAAAAGAGAAAGAGTGAATGTGTGTGTGTGTGCGTGTGTGAGAGATGGGAAAGGCCCAGGACAGCGGGGAGAGAAGGAGAGTCGGTGCTGAAAGAATGGCTGAGATGATGGCAAGTGCTGGTGGAGGAATTGGATTCTGAGCAGATCTTATTTCAACTCGGCGGAGGGGCAACACTCGCACGCATAACAACTTCACCTCTACCACCCAGACATTTCACACAGACCTAAAAGAAAAAATGCAGAGATCCAGAGTAACACAATTACCCCCCACCCCCCACCCACACCCACACACACAAACATTTGAAACATCAAAATAAAAGTCAGGTACTTTTAAATCCTCTCCAATTCAAAAATCTTCCCAGAGAGTCGGTCTTGAGCCCCTCAAGTCACAAATATCTGCAGAAAACAGCCGGCTGCAGGCAGAACAGGAAGGAGCATTAACCAGACTGTTAACTTTAAGGCTGAGGTACTGCAAGGCATAATTATCTACATCATTTAATAAGGTTATGATGGGGAATAAATTCAAATTAAAAGCTCAACTTGCATAATTTTCCTCTTTCTGAGATACTGTAACATTGTTTCTCAGCCTTTAACATCTATGTGTCACCTTCTTTTTTTCCCCCACAGGTCAAGCCAAGTGGTGATGACATATTTTCCAACTGTTTAATTTGAACTGCACTATCTATTTTTGCTTTTTTTTTTAATCCCAGGAAGAGACACAAATCTCTTTGGGGTTGTGTGGGGAAGGGTATCCAGTGTAAAAATCTGCCAAATCAAACATGCGTGGTGACCCCTTGTGAATAAGAGAGCAGCTGAAAGTGTTGTTTTAATAGGAGAGATGTAGATTTAGAAGAGATGGGAGTTTATTGGGAGTGGCTTGCTTCTGGAGCGTACCTCAAGTGGCGATTGGAAGAACTGCAGTTTATGGCACTTAATGTGCTGGCTTAAGCTTTCAGCCTTGAAGGTTGCCACCTGGAGTTGCATCGCAATACGTGCTATCTGAAGAAGAAAAAATTCCCCCCAAAAGGAAAAGAAAACTCTAGAAGTCATAAAGTAGTGACTTTAAGAAGTGAAAGTGGTAGGGGAAATCTTTAGATTGCTTGCATATGTATTAATAACTGGCCCCAGTGTATTGGTAACAGTGTGATAACAGTAAGCACCTGATAGTCACAAAAGGAAGAGCAGTATTTACGCTCCATCTACACCAGCCACTCTATTTACTGATGAGATGTCCTTAACTCATTTATTCAGACTACAGAGCAGGGATGTCAAACTCATTTGCATCACGGACCACGTACAGCCCACTTTGATCTTAAGTGGATCAGACCACTCCCCTTTTCGTCAGTGTAAAGAAGTTTAACTACACATCGAATCCCTCAGATATATTTATATGAGGAAAAAGAAGTGTAATTTCAATAGTATATCTCAGGTTTATTACACAATAGAGAAATGCTGCTGTGGTACATGAAGGAAATCTGTCAGCGTGACTCTTTGGGCTTAAACTGTAAGAAACAGATGTGTAAAATTACCCAATAAGTTCTGGTAGCTCATTGCTCAGACTCACCTGTAATATCATCATTCACAAAAAACTTGCTTTTTCAAAAACTGTTGACCCACTATTTAAAAATGAAAATTTCTATAGTAGATAGTGTAAAAACAAGAATTTGTTTACCATTTAAATGTTTATGTGTAGTGTGGATGACCATTGGGGAGGTCTTTATCATAGGAAAAGCTGTAAAACTTATGAAATTACAATTAGAAGTCCAAAAATCTATGCCTCCTTCACATGTTCCAGCGGGCCAGTGGAGTCTGGCCCCCGGGCCTTATGTTTGGCATCTCTGCTACAGTAGAATGAAATTAAACACTGAATGTCAGTATGTTTAGCCTTCATAATGTCCCGGGGTCATTTTTTGATCCCAAATGAAATCCGTTGCCATCAAAATATGTTTTGAATTCATCAAATAATCTAACAATAACAGGGGTTGTTCAATACTATGCTAATTCAAATTACTTATTTGAAGTAATTTTATTGAATTATGGGTTTTTGTTTAATTTAATAACGTGTTGTTATTAACCATGCGGGGTCATTTTGACCCCAGAGGACAAAAAGTGTATGGCAGTCGGGAGGACAATAGAGGGTTAGCTTGGTACAAATCTTGGGAAACTGAGCTAGAAGATTTTATACCCGTGTCGCTTTACCCAGCCTTACAGTGACTTACCAAAGTTTTTATGCTTGCTTTAATCTGCAAGCGAACGACTGGCGCAACGCAACTTTTATCTGTCTCCATCTCACATCCTCACTGCTTCTCATCGGCACCAAGTTTTTTTCTGCCGGAGTTCGTCCGGGAAAGTGGTGCTGCATGGACAGCTCCCGCTCCTCGCAGTGCCATTTGTTATCCCCACCCCCCTTTAAGCTCTGTAACCACTGAATGCTGCCCGTGAGCATCCATCCACTCCCACATAACCTGCTCCTAGTTCAGGCCGACTTCAACGCGAATAAATATTTGGATCGAAAGCGAGAAGAAAAAGAGAGAGAGAGAGAGAAATAGCGGAAACGCCAGCAAATCCTGCCATCCCGTCTGCTGAAATGTATTCACAAGCGCATCTAATGCCTCACACGCTTTAATTTAATCCCCTTACTGTCAACAAAGAAGCCCGGGAGAGTGAAGGCGCATGCAGGTCCCGGGTCTTGCTATAATGCATGTTAAGCACAGAGGAGCGCATGGAGCTGGTGGCAGGTGGTCGACGGGGGCCAAATGGCCATTCCTTACCGGGAGTTTTCTTTTGGTGCAATAGGGAGGAAAGAGGAGGAGAGGAGGGGTAGACCAACTCCACCGCTCTCCCTTCTTCAGGCGGTTCTCTCCATCCGATGACAGCAGTGCCGGTCGGGTTTATCTACCCCGTTGAGGGGGGGAGAAGAGAAGGGAGAGAAACGGCGTTCACGCTGCTGCTCCTGCTGGGTCAGCGCATCCGGAAGCATTCAGACGCGGCCAGCTGGAGGAGGAAGATGAGGAGGGTTTGATCTTCACCTCGGAGGTGTCCGTCTCTTTCTGTCACTGGAGTCTGCAAAGCTGCAGCCAGAGCCGCAGATCACCTCGACCGACCGACCGACTGACTGCAGAAATAAAGTCCCACCCCTGCAGCTAAACTTCTACCTCCGGGCCGCTCGATAACACGACCACCGCCTACTCCTCCAAGGCTTCACAACAGCAGCAGTGGAGAGGACCTGCCCGCTGTACACACACACACTGCTGTTACACAACCTGTGCACGGGGAGGTGTGTGAGTGTATTCTAGGTGCATCTAAACTTTTCAAATCACCCCGAGCATCCCTCTACAACCTGACGCCTACAAAACCCTCCTCTGTCTCAAGAACAAACCACCACCACCACCCTGCTTCATCAGAGATTTGAGCTGTTAAAGATGATTCAGTGTGAAATTGCATAACTGTCTGTGCTGGAGGCTGGCATGGTGCAGTAATGAAACCTCTGATAAGCAAACATACATCATTCCTAATTTCTTCAAGGCATCACCCAAATAATTAAAATTAAGCTACTCCGCAACCTTCTGCCAGATGTGCAGTAATTACACACTGTAGTCTGCTAGTTGATATGCTGAGGTGCCACTTTCCAAAAGGCACAGTCCATATGGGTTTGTTACTTAATGAAGTCACATATTATTGCTTTATTAATCGGCATGATCAAAAAAAAATTTCACAATCGTGCAAACATTCTTGTTAGAAAAATGATAGCTGGTCTTTACAGCATGTTAGACACTAATAAAACTAAAGTTAAGAACTAAACTGAAGACTAACACCAACAGTCTTGTTTTCATTCAAGACTAATTTACTTTATCTAAGAAGGGCATACTGTATTCTTGAGAACATACAGTTTAGCATATATAACGCTTGAAACATAAAGCATAAGCAGCTTTGCAGACCTCTGCCATTCTGCATTTTAAAGGGGGCCTATTACACTCATTCCCAAATCCATACGTTTACTCTTGGGACTCCCATAGAGCTGCATGAGTCACAGTTCAAACTAATTTTTACTCATCCTCTAATGTGCCTTGGTGTGGCTGTAAACCTACAGTCTGAAAAAAGTCATTTTAGCTACCCTCCCCATGCAAAATTTATTCTGATTGGCTGCCCTCCACAGCAGCTTGCTGGTGCTTCTGTGCTCACAGCCAGAGCTCTGATTGGGATATTAAGGATATCTGTTCTCATCAACATCATACAGAGGGACAAGTATTAAAAAAAAAGTCTAAAATCTAATGTTTAAAGCAGTCTGAAGCTGTAACGTCTGGCTTATATGAATTACTTGTACTTGCTCATGCCCACATTATTTGAAACTTTGGCCATGTTTAATCTGTGCATTCACTATATCAATGTATATGACAAAAGGAGAAAAGCATAAAACATCCCTTTTAACACACACATAATCACGTGCTGACAAGAATGCAAGAACAAGTCAGAAATCGGAAGATAAAATGTCATCTTTTGTAAAGCGTAATTTTTTTTTTACTGTGCAAATTACAGCTAATGCCACACAAAATAACATCTTTTTTAAAAAGAAAAAAGGGACAGTTTATTATAGAATACAGTTGTTTATCCAGCAGTTTGTACAACTACACTATAAGTCCACTATGTGGATGTGTGAAACCCTTTGGAACAAACTCCATTATTGTCTTTCTACACTGCACGAGCATATTTTGTGATTGTCCTCTGATACAATATAAATACACTGCTTAAAAAAAATAAAGGGAACACTTAAACAACACAATATAAATCCAAGTAAATCAAACTTCTGTGAGATCAAACTGTCCACTTAGGAAGCAACACTGATTGACAATCAATTTCACATGCTGTTGTGCAAATGGAATAGACAACAGGTGGAAATTATTGGCAATTAGCAAGACACACTCAGTAAAGGAGTGGTTCTGCAGGTGGGGACCACAGACCACTTCTCAGTACCTATGCTTTCTGGCTGATGTTTTGGTCACTTTTGAATGTTGGTGGTGCTTTCACACTCGTGGTAGCATGAGACGGACTCTACAACCCACACAAGTGGCTCAGGTAGTGCAGCTCATCCAGGATGGCACATCAATGCGAGCTGTGGCAAGAAGGTTTGCTGTGTCTGTCAGCGTAGTGTCCAGAGGGTGGAGGCACTACCAGGAGACAGGCCAGTACACCAGGAGACGTGGAGGAGGCCGTAGGAGGGCAACAACCCAGCAGCAGGACCGCTACCTCCACCTTTGTGCAAGGAGGAACAGGAGGAGCACTGCCTGAGCCCTGCAAAATGACCTAAAGTAGGCCACAAATGTGCGTGTGTCTGCACAAACGGTTAGAAAATAACTCCATGAGGATGGTATGAGGGCCCGACGTCCACAGATGGGAGTTGTGCTCACAGCCCAACACTGTGCAGGATGCTTGGCATTTGCCAGAGAACACCAGGATTGGCAAATTCACCACTGGCGCCTTGTGCTCTTCACAGATGAAAGCAGGTTCACACTGAGCACACGTGACAGACGTGACAGAGTCTGGAGACGCTGTGGAGAGCGATCTGCTGCCTGCAACATCCTTCAGCATGACCGGTTTGGCAGTGGGTCAGTAATGGTGTGGGGTGGCATTTCTTTGGAGGGCCGCACAGCCCTCCATGTGCTCGCCAGAGGTAGCATGACTGCCAGTAAGTCCCGAGATGAGATCCTCAGACCCCTTGTGAGACCATATGCTGGTGCGGTTGGCCCTGGGTTCCTCCTAATGCAGGACAATGCTAGACCTCATGTGGCTGGAGTGTGTCAGCAGTTCCTGCAAGATGAAGGCATTGAAGCTATGAACTGGCCCGCCCGTTCCCCAGACCTGAATCCGATTGAGCAAATCTGGGACGTCATGTCTCGCTCCATCCACCAACATCATGTTGCACCACAGACTGTCCAGGAGTTGGCGGATGCTTTAGTCCAGGTCTGGGAGGAGATCCCTCAGGAGACCATCCGCCACCTCATCAGGAGCATGCCCAGGCATTGTAAGGAGGCCATACAGGCACGTGGAGGCCACACACAATACTGAGCCTCATTTTGACTTGTTTTAAGGACATTACATCAAAGTTGGATCAGCCTGTAGTGTGTTTTTCCACTTTAATTTTGTGTGTGACTCCAAATCCAGGCCTCCATTGGTTAATAAATTTGATTTCCATTGATGATTTTTGTGTGATTTTGTTGTCACATTCAACTTTGTACAGAACAAAGTATTCAATGAGAATATTTCATTCATTCAGATCTAGGCTGTGTTATTTGAGTGTTCCCTTTATTTTTTTGAGCAGTGTACATGAACTTGTATAAATTTCTTCTTTTCACAGCTTGCACACAGGCCTGCATGTGGCATATGAAAAAGTCAGAGTCAATCCTGTATCAGTCAGTAGAGAGATTTAAAAACGGAGTGGTGCATTCTGTTGTTCTCTGCCTTTCGCATGTCTCCATCTGGTGGTGAACACTGGCAGAGAAGTATATCTTTTTCAGCTGCTTCCTTCAGGGGTCGCCACAGTGGATAATCTGCCTCCATCTCACCAACCCTCCTTCACTAAATCCATGAATCGTCTCTGTGATCATCTCCTCCTGCCTGGAAGCTCCATCTTCAACATCCTTTATATCCACTGTCCCTCCTCTGCACACATTCAAACATCTCAGCCTTGCCTCTCTGACCTTTGTCTCCAAACCGCTCAACCCGAGCTGTCCCTTTGATGTACTTCAAATCTTGTCCATTCTGGGCTCTCCCAATAAAAATCTGAGCATCTTCAGCACTGCCACCTCCAGTCTTTTTGTCAGTAGGGAATTTTTTAATTGGGGGTTGCAGGTGGTTGCTTAAAATGACTGCGAAAGCTATCACTGTTGAAACCATAGGCAAGCAGACAGACATTTGGGATAAACTGAGGATTGTTTTAAATAAATATTTGTGTTTATTCTTTAAGTTCACTAAGTAACAAAAGTGTTTTTTTTAAAAACACATTAAAAAAAAGGCCCAGGGATTTGGAGATTCCAAACCTCTGAAAGTTTTAGCAGGGCCACCGTAAATAATTTAAAGACTCGTTATCAGCCTGAGGTTTGAGGACGATTCTTATTTTGCTAATGCAGTTGGACCATTTCAGGTCAAGAATGACTGGAAACAACAACTGGGATTTCCAAGAACAAAAAAAAAAAAAATGGACAAAAGTAACAAAACTTTGGTGAAACAGACATTCACTGTCGAAATCTGTGTTCATCTTCACCTACTCCAGCACACCAACACTGAAATCCCTCCTTTTTATAAAAGGTGTGGTATGTTAAATAGAACATACCACAGCAGAAATGACACGAGCACAAAGAGTATATATATAAAAACATATATTTATTGTTCTGTTACTGTTGGTTAACTTGAACAACAATAAATGGCTGCAGGCCAGGAGACGTACTGTACACATACTTAGAAAGCCCCGGAGAGCTCCTGCTTTTAGATTCAGTGACAATTAACAATGCGAAGAGAAAACCAAAGCAGGAAGAGAAACAAAACTATGTTTATGAATATTAGGGTGCACGCAAAAGTCATCCTTTAGCCAAAGTGGTTCTTCTCCTACACAGGGAAATTTACAAGAGGGGTAAAAATACTGTACATTGTTCTTTGTGTGTATGCAACTGAATGAACGTGACCTTTTATCATCTATTCTCCATGTAGGACAGTGATAACTACTCACCTCTTTCTTCCTCCAAAACATGCAAGGCAGAAGAAAGTCAAGTAAAGCTTTAAAGGGTAAATGATTATTAGACTCTAATGACAGAAATAGAGGTGCTCCATATGCCACAAAATAGAGTGTGGATTAAAATAAAGGTTTTATATATATATATATATATATATATATATATATATATATATATGTACATATTTAATATATAAAGGCTTAAATCTCTGAATACAAAGACAGCCACCAGTGCCGTCCCACACACATTCCTCAGTACACAAACCCTTGAACACAGTAACAAACTTAAACCTGCATTTGTCTCATTTTTTTGCTCTGCGGACCGCACAGTTGTTGCACGTCTGTAGTAAAACAAAGTCTCCTGACTGAAAAGCTTATTTTCCTCCTGATGATGGAACTGCTGCAGTGTTTAGATATGAAAATTCAAACTTTAACAGAGCAGTTAAAGTAAATCTGCAGCACCAGATTTCTGGGTTAAAATATTATTCAGGGGGTTTGTTCAACACATTCAAATTTAAACAGTTTGATATTTCACCGGTTGGGGGAGGCTGAGGCTTGTGTATGTGTCTTGATTTCACTGACTCCAGACTGGAAAGTCAATAACACAGAGCTTGTTTAATTAAAGCAGCATAAATCTGCTGAGTGACAATCAGGAAGCATCAAATCAGGTTTTGATCTCATATTGGCAGAATAAGAATTAAAAATAAAAATAAAAAAGGATGGGAAACAAACAAGGCAGGAGGAATGGAAGCAAGTCTCAGTGGTTGTGTACTTAGTTTTTCTTAAAGGCCTTTTTTTTTTTTGACAGTTTATATATGAAACAAAGTGGTTCAATAGGAAAACAAACACATTTGTAGAGCAGATGAGACCAGGTCCAAATGTCTATTTCAGTCCAGGCAAACGTTTACATTCCACACGCAGCAAAACACGTAAGATCCAGTTCCTCCGATTCACAGGAACTTCTCTCCTCTGTCTCCTCTCGTCCTCAGTCTCATCGTGTCCTCCAGACTCGGCTGAGGGGCACCGGCGATCAAATGTAAATGTGCAAATGTCATCCGTAACGCAAAACCGTTCAAAAACAACTTGACAAAAACAAAACTGACAAAGAACTTTTTTTTTTTTGCAGTCCCTGAATTGTCCCATCCACTGTAAGAAGTTCCTTACACTGATCTTTATTTTGCTTCTTAAGTTGCAGGATTGAACCAAAACTGATCAGTTTATGTGCCACAAATATTAGTAAAAGGCTGCAAAATGCTGTTACCTCCAAAAGAAATGACAAAAAGAGAAATATTAATTGCACATACTCCAACAAGAACCCCAACCAGCAGCCGGGGCAGTTGAGTCATGTTTGGACTTCTAAGCGTAACCAAAAAAAAAAAAAGAAAAGCCAAGATTTTGCTCGGTGTTCGTCACCCACCTCTACAAAGCTCTGTGCAGAAATGTGTTATGACACAGTGTACTTTCTTTTTTCCCCCAATTTCAATTCCAGACTGGCTTTTTTTTAAAACCATAAAAAGTAATTTAAGGAGTCTCAGCTGTGCAAATGCCTAAAATATAATAAATTTAATCTGTAGCCACGCCCTCATGTCTGGCAAAAACTTGTTTTTTCCCTATTCCCTTCATTTCAAATGGTCTTCCTTTGTTTCTCTCGTTTCTCCCCCATCCACCTTTTCTGAACTGATTAAAAATAAATCTCGCTTAAAATCACAGTTAAATTATTGGGATAAAATTCTCCAATTTCTGAACATCTCCCTTCAAATATTCTGTCTGTAGTGTCCTCTTTAGATGTCAGACAAAACTTGTGTGCAGAATATCAATATGCATCACTATGAAAGCTTTGTTATTTAATTTCACGCTGCCTCAAACTCTGCAGACAGATGGCATGAAAATGATATTTAACACGCAGTCCTCACAACTCTGCAGTCTGGCCAAAACTGTCTCAAAAACACAAAAATAATTCCTCACACATTTGGTAAAAATCTTCAGTTTAGGACCGATGGAGTGATAAAACTGATGATATGTGAAGATACGGACATAGATAGCAAGAGCCAAAATTGCTTCAATTAGCTCCAAAGTTTTAGGGGTGTTATTTGGACTTGCTTTGAGAACGGTGTTAGAAAGCTGCATTTTCTGCTTCTAATAACCCTGATCATGAAGCCCAGGTTTTTGATGGGAATCAGTTGACTTATTTAGTCCGTGAAGAAAACGCAGACACTGCACAAGCAGCAGTTTGGTTTTAGGTGAGCACTGTGACTGCTGGAACAGCAAAGCTGGCTATTAGCTTACATGACACTTTAACATCAGCAGAGGGACCACACAGGGGATGTTGGATCTGTTGCCATAGTAACAGTTGGGCAGAGGAACTCAGAGTGGCTGTGAAGGAGTCAAGTGGAAGGTGTGTGCTGGATGTATTTGAGTTTGGTTCTGTGCGGGGTGTGCTGGCTGGTTCTCATTCTGAGATGGAGGATGCTGTTGTGGCTGCTGCAAGATGTGCACCACCCGGCTGAGGGTCTCTGTGGTGGCGAATGCCAGGTACTGGCAGCAGAGCCAATCCTCGAGGCTCACACCACAAGCGTTGTCCAGCGAGCGCTCTGCAAACTTGATCATCATCAGCGTCCGCTTGAGGTCCAGCCAGTTCTGCAGGGTGGCTTCGCGCTGGCTCGAAGTGGCCCCTGATATGGGCCCGGTGCTGCTGCAGCCCAGTGCCTGAAACAAGTCCTCCCGAGGTCCCCAGAGGAGGCACTGCAGGCAGGCCCGCGCCTCAGACATTCGGATTCTTTCAGAGGGGTTAACAGTGAGCAGCAACCGTGCCAGCTGCTGCAGGCCCTGTGAATAAAGCGATCTCACGGGCAGTGGTGGCAGGTCCGCCCAGGTGTATTCCCGTTCCTTCAACTCCGGCGTCTCCTCGAAAGGGTTGGGTCGGTGCAGCATCTCATAGATGAGAATCCCAGTCTGAAACTCATCACACTTGCGGTATTGAGTAGCTGTAATGATTTCAGGCGCTAGCCTTGACTGGTCGCGCAGTGTACCGGGGTCAGTGGCCATGAGAACAGTCTTTTGTTTTGCTTGGGAGAAGTTACTGATGATGAGGCGCGCGGGGCAGGTGGCATTTGCGGCGGCAGCAGCCGCAGCGTTTGAACCCGAGCTGCTGCCATTGCTGTTATTGTTGGGCTCAAGTAAGTCCAGATTCCAGGGGTTGCCAGGTTGGCACTGTACCAGCAGCAGGTTTTCCAGCCGCAGGTCACAGTGGGTCACATGATATGGTTTCATGTGCTCCAAGCCGCAGCACAGCTGCAGCAGCAGAAGGCAGACCTGACGCTCATACAGCTCCGGGTTTTGAGTATGTCTGGTCATGCCTTCCCTGACAAAATCAGCCACTGTCTGGAAGGGCACCTCACGTGTGATTACCACCACTCGGCTCCTCAAGCGGCCAGCAGAGTTCATGTGACCTGCTGTTGGGGCTTCATCTAATTTCCCATTTGGAGCAGATAATTTAGAATCTGGCATCTTAGCCTCTTTGTCTTTTTCTGTGAGCCCCCCTTCCTCTTTATCCACTTCCTCCTCCCCTTCTTCCTCTTCCCAGGGCAGCAGGCGGGTAGGGACATCAGCCAGGAAGTGGCCACAGTCCTGCTGGATGTTGAAGTGCACTGGCAAGCTTTGCCTCACTGCGAGGCTGTGGAAAAACTGCTGCTGGGTCTCCTTCACTTGGCTCCGACAGATCTGAAGAAGGAAAGAGAATGAAATCACCATCGGTGCAATGTCTGAGATGAGAATTCTCTCACTGTGAAGAATAATAAATGAAGGAAAAACTTTGATGACATTCTAGAACTTTATTATTGTCAAGAAATGACCTGATGATTCTGTGACGCACGATAATGCTCATCGTCTGTCACAGAATTGCAAAAACAACACAGACACTGCCCTGCCGTCAAGAAATGCTTACTGAAGCATCGGATGTGTATCGATCCATGGCTAAAAATACCCCTCAAAACGTGCCCCTTACTCCTGTCTGTGCACTGTTTATATATATATATATATATATATAAAAAAAAAGACGCTTAGTTCCTTTGGGAAAAAAATGAGAGGTTTTAAACATGAAACCTGTCACAGGTGGGGATAGGGCTGTCAAAGAATATTATAAGAACATGCACACTGCTGGTTTTGGTCTTTTCATAAGATCTGTTCACAATATGAATCATAAAGAATGTTTTAATGTGGTTGACTTTTAAAGTAAGACATCTGATATGTGAACCCCCCCCCCCTGTAATTCCTATATACTCTAACGTCATATGTTCAATATCAACTAAATTAGATTCATCTTAATGAAATAAAATGGGGTCTACTGGCAGCAGAATTTGCCTCCTGGCTGCCACAGGAGACCTCAAAACAAAAAGCAACTTTCTGCAACATCAAGAATAAAACAACATTTCAGCAGGGAATCAAAACATCAGACATCAAAAACATTTTCTGTTTCTTTTAAAACTCTGTCCTGCTCAGCTTCTCTGGAACAATGCAGCTAATGATACACAGAGCTGGAAGAAGCAGAAAGCAGAGCTAAGGCTGTCAGAGCCGGCAGTGAGAGTGCGTCTCTGTCTCCTAAAGCAGTGACAGCCTCTGTAGCGCTCATTCTCAAGCTTTGATCACAGCACAGTGAGAGGTGAAGCCAAGTCAGGGACAGACTCAGTCTGTGCAGAAATCACCACATATTACATATCTGGGGTTGAAGAACAGTCTGTCCCCTCAAAATAAATAGTGTGGGTTTATTCATAAATATCAAATTAAACCCCTTTGCCATCTCCGATGACCTACGTTTACAAATATTTCTGTCAAAATACAAAATGATGTTTCTGCGAGAGATGCTGTGAGGACAAACATAACATAGTGAGTGTTGTCTGAGCTGTAGTGGGTAGGAAAATGAAAAAAAAATGCATAAGAATACAATGTGAGCTATAAAAATGCCGTTGTCATACACCTTTGGCAGGTGTCTGACATTAAAAACTGTTTATTTTAGAATAAAAATCTGAATATGACAAGAGATGCAGATGTCAAACACTAAAGTTGCTCTTAGACAGAGCTCTGTAAGATTTCTATGTTGATAATGCATATTTTAAGAATATTGTAGCCTTCTAATAACTGTAATGAACAAGAGTACTGAGACACAGTCAGTCTTGATTTAAATCACGGATTATGAATTCAAACCTGAATATGTGTTTCTATATTACAACAAGTCATTTCACTTTATTACTTGTATTTAAAGTCTGGCTTTAAGCCTTAAAGTGTCTGTTATGATTTATGTAGATTTTATTAAACTCTGATGCAGCACGAAGAACTCTGCATCAGTGCACTCCTTTTAGACACACCCTGTATTTTTGAGCAATACGCAACTGGAACCAGTAGGTTAAAAAATTACGTATTGCTGCAAATACTTTTGGCAAAATAGTGTACCACATGTGCATCACCAGAAAAGATACAATAGACAAAATGGACAAAAAGTAAGTGAGATCAAGTTAAATCCACAGTTCAGCATCTCTGGGTCAAGGTTACGACTCACTCGCTATAATATACAGAACAAACACTCACTGGCTGCTTCATTAGATACAACAAACTTACCAAAAACTGGTGATAATCAAAGATTAGTGTGACGAGTCTCAATTTCTGCTGTAAAATTCAACTAGTGGCTCAGAATTTGCAGTAAACTACATAAAAACATCCTTTCTGGCTTTTTTAAGAGCTCAGGATAACTGTTCAGCCTGGTTTAAAGCTTCAAGAGATATTTTCTTGGTACACTTTGAGCCCATTTCTACCAGTTGAGCATGGTTTAAACACCGCAGCCTACTCGAGCAATCTTGCTGACCACGTCCAGCCCTTTATGACCACAGTCTACTCATCTTCTAATGGTTGCTCCCACCAGCATGTCACCATGTCAAAAAGCTCAAACCACCTCAGACTGGTTTCTTGAACATGGCAATGAGTCCACCATACTCACATGGCCTCCTCCGATCTCTGTCCCTAACATGGTCACCTCAGGCAAACAGCTCAGTTTGTGAGACCCTACTAATTGCAAGGTGCGCCTAATCAGAAGAAGGTTGGGGTAAAGGGAGGGGGACCTTATCTAAAACAGTTTGTTACACAGTGGAAATGAAAGTTGAGTCAAGCAAAGTTACTCTAGTGAAGCCAAAACTATGGGGGTTGACATGAACGTTATAGGTCTACTTTAAAGATGGGTATCTTTCTGACTTGCTAAATGGGAAGGACAGAGGTGTCCTGAGATTGGAAATAATGGACCCATTACATTGTCTGTGTTTCAGCAGCAATAAAAACTGATCAAGTTCTCATTTAATGATGTTTTGCAGCACCAGGAGAAGTTTTAAAAACTATTTTTTGTTATTTTGTTTACCCTGTAATGGCAGCTTACGACTTTAATGTCACTGACAGTGCTTCGGTATTCTGCTGCTGATATCTTTCATTTGAAAAATGAAAATCTCTTATCTCTGACTTCTTTTGCTGTAACTATCATGAGTGGATACACAATTAAAGCTAACTATCAGCAAAACAAAAATTCACCCCATTGAGCAGTAATTGTGTTTTCCTTTTTTATTTGCCCCATGATGAATTGAGTGAATAGCGCCTGATGAGTGGTGAGGCGGGTGGTAAGGCAAAGGATAAACAAACATTAGTGATTATTGGGGGAAAAAAATCCACATGAATTGAGAGGACAGGTAAATAGCAAACTGTTGCGCAGCAGGATACAGGTCTGTGTCCACTGTGTAATCAGCGTGAATGCCGCTGAAAGCTGTCACATGTGCTAAGTGAGATGGCAGCTGAGGCTTTTGATCAGAAATGCTTGTCTGCTTGGATTTAAATAAATAAGTTGCAACAAATGGGTAACAATTTTTTTTTCTTTTTTTAGAATTTATTATTATTTTTTGGTCCAAGCCTGTCCTTGAGATTTTGACAGCTGCTCGTTGCTTCATTTGAAACATGATCAAATGTTCATGTCGCACCACTCGGCAAATGCTACTCTGCAAATGGGCTGCGAGACAAGTGTTTAACTGTTTACCAAAGAGTTGTGTATTATGCATCTGGCCGAAATTGTTCTAACGCCAGACATCATTAAATCCTTTAAACTCACCGTGAGCCTTTAAGCGCACTCGTCTGGAACTCTTAGGTCCACTTGTCTGGCTGATAAGACCTTTATGAGTCTATATTTCATGTTTTACCAGAGCACTGTTGAGTGTTAGGGGTAATACAAGGTGGCATTGATATAGGAGTCTGGTTTGAAGAGATTACAGTGCAGCCAAGAAAACAAAGTTGCACATATGAAAGCAGATTATTGTAATAGTAGCGTTTGCTGTGAGATGTGAGACAAAGCAACACAGCAGGTCAGCACTTGCTGTAAAGTTAAAGTACTGAATGTTAGCCGCCCTACTCAAATAAAAGGGGAAATGTGATATCTTAAAATCACAAAAATAAACTATTTTACGATGCACTCTCAGTGTTCAGGGTCTGAAGAACCAATGAAACGGTTAACAAACACTCAACTTGAGTAGATCTCTGTGGAAACAACATTTGGGTAACATCAGATGATTTACAGACAGCTTAAAGCAGTCTCGGGCATGAAAATTGAAGATCTGGGACTGTATTCATGCTTTTTTTTTAGCTTTAACTTATTAGAACCAGATTCATATTTTGAGAAAATATTGTGACAAAAAGAAATGTTTGACAATGAGAAGGTTTCTGACCCAAATTCTGCCTGAATTTCACAGCAGAAATCGAGACTCATCAGACCAGGCAACATTTTCCCAATTTGGTGAGCCTGTGCAAATTGTAGCCTCTGTTTTCTGTTCTTAGCTGACAGGAGTGCCACCTGGTGAAGGCTTCTGCTGCTGTGGCCCATCTGCTCCAAGGTTCAAGATGTTGTGCATTCTGCATACCTTGGTTGTGACAGTGGTTATTTAAATTACTGTTGCCTTCCTATCAGCTTAAAGCAGTCTGGCCATTCTCCTCTGACATCAACAAGGCATTTCTTGCCCAGAGAACTGCCAACACTGTATATTTTCTCTTTTTCAGTCCATTCTTTGAAACTCCACCACATTCAAAGTCACTTTCTTGCCCATTCTGAGGCTCAGTGTGAACTTCAGCAGGCTGTCTTGACCATGTCTTCATGCCTAAATGCATTGAGTTGCTGCCATGTGATTGGCTGATTAGATATTTGTGTTGACGAGTAGTTGGTGTACCTAATAAAGTGGCTGGTGAGTGTATGTGTTGTTTTTGTTTGGGGGTTTTTATGCACACATGATAAAATATGACCGCCAGGCTTTTTTTTTCCTGTTCTTCGGCACCATTACTGATCCATAAAGATCACGGAGCTAAAGACAATTTCATAGCCATTATAGAGTTAAATATAAAAAAATAAATTTAAAAAATTCTAGTAAAGTCTCAATTGCAGCCAGGAACAAAGAGAGTCTGTGACAGGTTAGATTACCAAGGCATACCATAGTAATCCAATTTTTTAAAAATTATAACAGGACCTGAAGTTAGTGTGTTGCTTCAAGCTGTTTATAGAAGTCTTTCTTCTGAGTTGATGGATATGTTACCATCACAACATATGGGATGTGGTGTCTGTCCTGATAGCTATTAAAGAATCTATCAAATTTAGCCTCCATGGTGAGAAAAGCTCCAGCCACCATGAATTGCGACTCACTTGATGACTACATAGGAACATGTTAGGAACATTAATGTAAAGTCATCCCTGAATGACAGACCAGACTTTTGTGAACAGCTATACAGCGTGTTTGACATTTCCACTGTAATAATGGGTTATGCTCCCGAACACACAAAAGAGTGACTTAGTGATTTTTTTTATGGCACAACAAAATTGATTTTTCATCTGGGGCCGTGAATGTGAGGACATGGCAAGAAGAAAATAGAAATGCCGCAAGACTTATCTGTTAGCCATTTTAATCAGGTTTTAAGTAGAGTTTAGTGTACACATTGGGACTCACTAGTAATGGAAATTTTCCAGCTGTATCTGCAGCAGAAAGCTATACGATGCAAGCAGAGGCTCCAGACAAAGCTACTGTACTGGTGTTGAGATAATACTGTATATTTCTGCTGCATCAGAAATAAAAGTTAAGGACTGACTTCCATGTGCTGTTATTGAAACCTTGCGGTACTCATTAAAATACTGTGTCTCTGGAAAGTGGGAGGACAAGGATTTTCCTATACACATCAATCTATAAAAGCTAATAAAGACACCGTATACATGTTCATTGCAAATAAAGAAGCATGAGAACAGGGCAGGCATACTGTCATGCTGTTTGCTGTATTTATACAGTCTCCCACCCACAAACAGCACCCAGCTCTCTGTTCTCCTCTCCTCCTTTTGAGGGAGGATGTGGGCTGAATCTTGACCTTTCGGTGCACACCCCTCCCACATAAACATTCACTCATGCAGCGGTATGCGTGCGCAGCCTAAGCTCTGGAGCCAGGGGACTCTGAGAAGGCTTTAGCCCTGACTCAATGCCCCCCTCTTGAAAGTCAGCCTCCTCTGGCCCCAGCGGTACCGGTATGAGGGATACTCTCGCTGTCGAGAGGCAGACTCTTGTGTCAGCAAGAAGGGGTGAGCAATCGTTATCTTGTCATTCAGAGGGGGAGATTTCTCAAACACCGCAGCAGAACGTGCAAACTTGCTTTTATTGTTACGTTTAGACCCAAACTTTAAGTTTGTTTTTTTTCCCCCTCTTTGCAATCACTCAAATCAAGACACGTTGCTTCAGCAGTATCATTAGCATGCAAATTATAGGAGAGAAAATGTTTCTGTGGTTTAAATAAAAAAGCTGTATATACTGTAGTTTCTCATCGCTGTTTTTCTATTGGGGGGCACTCTTACCTTTGCACTAAACAGCTTCACCAGGGGAATATCATTAAGTAGATTTTTCGCAGAACTATTTTTTCCCCCCAACAAGCTAAACAAATTATCCTTCTGATTTTTTTATTTTTTTTTTTTTGCCCAAAGTTTCCCTGTCTAACTCTCCCTCATTAATTTGGGACTCACCACAGCTGAGAGCAATAATTGCTTTTTAGTATTCTTGGTGCAGCATGCTATGGGCTTCATTTTCTATAAGTAGATAAGACTAACCACTGTGATGGGATCTGCATTATTAATGTTAGTGCTCACTTGATGTTGTGTTCAGGGGTGTGAGACTGTGCTCCTGTGGAATTCAGTTTATTAACATTTAAAAATAGGCAGCTTCAAATGTGCACGCATGTGCAACCACGTATGTCAATTGAGAAAGAGAGGTATAAAAAAACAAGTGTGCGTGTGTGTGCTTTTGTTGGTGTGCATTTGTCTGTGTGCGTGTTTGTGTTCGTGTGTTTCGATGAATGTAAATAGCAGGGTATGTCTTTGCATTTTCTGCTAGGCTGCCTGTTTTGCAGGTTACTTTACTCACATGCGGAGCGGCCGCTTCACAGCAATGAAAAGCGACAGAGGAGAGAATACCGCTCTCGCTTGTGGTCATGCTTGGCTGGATCTGTGAGGCCCGCGCCTCCCCGCCAACAGAGTCCTTATTTCTGGGAAGATGGGCCCGTAATCGGACTCATACACTTCACACCCCTTTCGTGTAATTGGACTCTGGGTCGGAGCGTTAAAAAGAGCTGCCGATCACTACACTGGGACAGGATATGGACAGAAAGAAAAGTGGGAAAATGGATGGGGTCTCTTTTCACTTTGACTCTGATGCTGACAGTTTTGAGATGCTGAATGAGAACAGCTCCTTCCCCTTTTTTTTGCCTTTGCTTGTCATGTCAATCGATCACTTCCCCAATAATATTTGTGAATAGTAGCATTAAAAGATTAGCCCATCGACTACGTACTGTAGATGAAGCCAAGAAACGGATGGGCGTTGCCTCGAGCTGTATTTAGATTTGCAAATTTGCTGATACCCTGCAAGGAATAGATGGGATATTCTTATAACCAGGTGAAGATAGAGGCTCATGGCGCCGTTGTTTAATTTAAAACCTGAATTAAAACACTCAAATGCCCCCAGAATACATTTTTCTCACTGCTCCCACTGAATTCATCATGCACAAGATGAAGAACGCTGCATCTCATCAGAATTCCAAACATCCAAAAAAATGATCAAACAAAATGTATCACAAGAAAATACACTTTCATGATGCAAACTTAGACTTCGCGCTGACTTCATACCACTTGACACAAGTCAACTTTTTGACTGACAGGAAGGGCTGTTAGAATCAGTCTCCCAGAAGGACGGATCCATGTTCTGACATGTCCATTATGCTCGTCCAACAGTGTCAGCAAATGCAATAAGTTTTATTATATGTGAGGATCACAGTGGGTGCGGACCATAGGCCGTTACTCTTATGGCTCAGTCGCACCTGAGCAAAAACAGGACAGGAAACTCCTTGTGACTGCGACTCCAGGACTGATTGAAAGTAGTCGTCCAGAGGTTAAGCAGGCAACGCCCTCAACCCCTGGGTGACCACCTTTGATTGCAAGATTGGAAGGCAACCTGTGTCCAAACAATCACAGACTGACTGCAATCGCAGGTTTGGAAATAATTGTCATCTAATATGTAAACGTAGATAGATGGCCAGTCTGAACAAATGAGTGCAACTCATCAGCGGTGTGTCTCTTTGCAATAGGAGACTTGACTCTACTGGTTGCCAACTGTATTCGCGATATATTCCTATATAAAAGCGAGGGTGCCGAATGCCTGTTTCAGTTTGCAGTTAAATTCTTTCCTGCAGCAACTATTGCATTATGAGTGAAGTTGTCTTTTTGCTAAAAAAATCATTCCAATGAAAACACCTCACAGGGATTGTATTGCTGTTCAGTTTCAAATCTCCCTTTCCAGTGATGTGATTGGTATTGGTTGCCATCAGGCAGGTACCGTTAACGATACCTATACGGGATACATTGCTGCGCAGACCGGATGAGCAGTATAAAGAATGGAGGAACAATTTGCTTCTTTAATTAGGCTAATCTGAGCAAACTCTTTTACCTCTGTGGCTGATGAAAGATGAGCAGCAGCACACAGCTGTTTGTGTATGCTAATTGCGGTTGTTGTATCAATGCAACGTCGAGTCTCCCAGTCTGGCTGCACGAGGTGGATGCCTCTGGAGTCCTGTGCAGAAGGGGATCAGCCATACCTTTTACTCTGTCTGGGTATCTAATCACCATAGCGCTGTGATTACAGTGTACTAATTACCGTGGCACATATTTGTTGTTTCTATAATAACAGGAATTAGTAGCGCTTTCATCGCACATGTGGCATTTCGATTCAGCTAGACCGCAACTTAGACATTAGAAGTTTTTCAGCTACAATATAAAGCAGAAGAACTTGTTTAATGTGAGGCCGGAAGTGCTCTAACAAGTGATAGTGTTGGTATCCATGCACACTAATTACACATAATATAAATAATCCCTGCTCTCCCTGCCATCCATATGCATACATATATAGGAGAAAAAAAAACAATTGCCACCCTGGGAAGCTACAGCACATGAGCTAAGCGTAAATTATCCACCCAGATTGCTTTTCTGGAGTTAATCATCTCCTTTTATGTTATTCATTTGTCAGTGGTTATTGTTTGTCAAAGTAATGCAGTCGCCCCACGATATGAAGTGGATAGTAAATTTTGTTTGGGCAACTCATCTTTATGCACAAAAAGAGGGTGGCCACGCAGCGGGATTTACATTTACAATTACAGTCATGATACAATCATCTCTCATCATAATTCCTCTGCCCAGGATGTCAGCGCCGATAGAGAACAGGCTTTCTGCGCTGCATACCAAACAGCTGTTTGGCAAGCCTGGCACCGTACTTCATGCTCCGTGATTTGCACCATGCAAAGCATCTCTCTCCCCCTCTCTAACTCTGTTTCTGTCTTGTTCAGTTTTTGTGTCCCTCTGATTCTTAACGTCTGCTCCTTTTCGTCTCTGCCACCGTAGTTGTGGGGTTTTTTTTGGGGGGGGGTTGCTATGCTTTTGGGAAAAACAAAAATCATCATTTGATCGGGGCCGGTTCGCTCTCAGTAGGCTGAGGCGGACACGTTGCCATTAAGTCATTTGTTAATCAGTCAGTGTGATTGGTTAGTCATTGTGCCTTGCTTTTCACCTTTTTTTTCTCCAATAAAAAAGGGGAAAAGTCTGTGAAATCCTGCAGGACCTCAAAGGCTTGTATGGTGCTGGATTTGAGCAACCAGGACAGCCGAGCAAGCACACATACACAATGGACTACATTAAAAACGCACACACACAAAAATAGTGGGTTTTATTTATTTATTTTACATGCTTCAAACAACGGAAAGTTAATAAAGCGGAAATGAAAATATTGCCTTTCAGTAGCAAACAGACATAAGAGCTTATAGCTATCCATGAATGATTCCCGTGCATAAAAGGAGTTTAATTGAATTAGGTATCAGCAGTTACTGGCTTATAGCTGCAGGTGCCACTGTTCAGTCGATAAAAAGAGCTTAATCATTGCTGCATTCAATACACATAATGGGAGATAAATCCTTATATCAATGATGTTTTGTTTTGTTTTAATGCTCTCTCTTAGCTGTTTAGCATGTAAAACCGAGCTCTAACTTCGTGGCCTGAAGAGTGATGCCGCCACTCAAGTGCTGAAAACTGGCCATCTCCCTCAAACCTCCCTCACTGTGTCTCACTACGGGAGGTGTCCTCTGACACGGCCACTTGGTTTTCAGTGAAGTGGGGTTATCTTGGTAACCAAACATTTCTCCAATGGCTATTTGAGGCTCACTTTAAAAATAAGTCAATCCCCATGTTTAACATGTAAAACCATAGACTCCCATCTGCCTTCTCAAGTTCATTTCCACTTAATGAGTTTTTGACTTGTCGTGTACTGTAAATGCTACACTTTCATGGCATTATAATGCAGTTATCTGGCAGTTTTGAGTCTAGTTTTGGTGAGTGTAATTGTTGTGTTTTACTAGGTAGAAATGAGGATGAGTGAATGAGCTTGTCTTGCTAACCCGGTTTGCTAGCTTTCACCCTTTGGGGCAAATATGGCTGCTTCTGGCTCTAATCACAAACAAACTGGTGGCACCTTAGTGGCTGTTACTATCTGTGTTATGCAGTCTGTCGTTAAGTTGTAATAAAAGCTGTTTTTTTTGTTTTTGCAAGTCGTATTTTCCTTAACGTCACAGTGAATTATAGATGCTAGCCAGGTTAGCCACCTGCTGTGTTTGCTGAAAAAGCAGGACGGTTATGGCCAAAGCGCAGAACTCATGGCATGAAAACGGTAGTCTGCAGCCACCACAGTGGCTGCATCTGTCTTTAATAAAGGGGGTTTGTTTTGAAAACAGTTGCAGCTCAGGTCTCTGCTGCTCATTTCATATTTAACACCACAGCTAGAGAATACCTACATCCCCTATAGCCTTGTCTCTCTTTTTTTTTTTAAACCTAAACTGAAAGCTTGATAAAGGTGACATTTTAAAGTTCTGAAGTTTTAATCCAACAGAAACCTCTTACATGTATTGGCAGATATCATGACCCTCCTGGTAAAGTGATTAAGTATGCCTCAGGATAGAAAAAATTTGAAGTCCTAAGTTTAAAGAATTATTTTACCCAGTGTCCCTCATTCACTTCAGTTAAAGCCTCTAGGCTTTAAATGAATACGGTACAATTAGTTCTCTCCTTCAATTAACCCAGATTTCTAAACTAATATGTTTGTAAGCAGTAATTTAAACCCATCATCCCGGTAACCTATCCACGGTGCACTCTGACCCTCACCCTATGACAGCTGCAATATGCTCCAGCGGTCCTGCAACCCTGAATTCGATAGGTAGAGGAAAATGGATGGACTGATGGAAGTTGTTAGAAAACTGAAAGCCAGATTACAACAAAAAAGTGTTTTCATGATTCACCAACAGACTTCTGGGTAAATAACAAACATGCTTGCGAGTGAATTTGCGGATAATGCACGGCAGGTAATCAGCTGGAATGTTGCACTGTTTTTCAGTTGTGTTCCTCTTTATGAACTCAATTACCTTCACCATAAAAGAAGCTATGCAAGACAGCCACAGTGAGTAAAAATAAGCTGTTCCGTGTCCGTGTGGTGTGGAAGGAGTGGGAAGCGGGTTCATGTGTGCACCGAGTGCTTCGGTGCATACAAAACGGACACATAAACCTCTATGGGCATCCCCATGTCTTTCGTTATTTTTATTCACCAGCTATCACTCAGGTTTAGTGAGAAGATACATGCCGCAGTGTGCTTGTTAAATCTGAGAATTCTGACAGTTTCATCTTTGATATCTTCTTCCGGATTTCCTGCTGATTTGCACTTTTCAACTGCGACCAGGGAATTGTGGGTCTTCACTTTAAAATATATCATCAGAATAACCAGGAAAATACTCTAACTCAGCAGCTATCATGTAAAACATTCACACACCAAAGAACTCGTGGGTTATTAAGAAGTCTCTTACCGAGCACGACACAAAGTGATCTAACCCTTACCGGATGCAGGGTGTGAGGCTTTGTACCCCGGAGGATCCGCCGTGACAGTCACGGTTCCTGTGTTAGTCAACTTGTACATTTGTGATCATACTCCTGTGCCTCACTGTGTTGTGGAAAAGCTCGCGAGTGTTTTATTTTACCTCTCACAGCACAAAACCCCAGTAATCAGTCCCTCTATTCAAGACATTTACATGGATTTTGTGCCCGAAATGGTGTGTTCGAGGGGACTGGGTGTCTAGTCTCACTTTCATGTGGATTTGAAGTGCACTCACAGGCAATTTTTCTTTGTCAGTATTCAAGTGTTGCCTTGCCCTGTTGATCTTATCTGGGAAGCTAGAGCGCAAATCCAGCGAAAGCAGCTTTATTTTAATGTCACAGGTATTAGATTTGCTGAAGAGCGAATATTGAAATGGGCTTGAACTTGGCACTTTTAAGGGGCTTCGAATCCATTCTGCTTGTGGTGCAGATCTGGGTTGTGGAAATGAGTTTTTCCTTCCTAGACCTGATGCTAGTCCAGCATTCCTCCTTTTTAAACCCCCCCCTTTTTTTGGGGGGGGGCTGTCTCTTCCTCCAGTCTTACTTCTGCTGAATCCCCCATGCTTTCTGACAAGAGTTTTATGCTAATGCAAGCAGTTTGGATGGGTAGGGATGGAGGGGATGGGGGAGTGCAGTGACAAGGGACTGGGATTCATCCAGCAGACATCTTGTACTGGTAGCATGTAAAACAGAGCTCCTCACATCATTTGAGGTTTAACCTATTTCTTTTTATGCCCAGTACGCTTCTCTTAAGGCCTAATTATACACGAGGTGCCAGAAAGTGACACTGTAACATGCAACTGGTTTAAGAAATTGTAAGAAACATACTTTCTGTTAATTCCAGTATCTTTATGGAATTTACATAGATTAAGGAAAAAGGAGAGTCCAATTACCATAAGTACCAATTAATATAACCAATTAGTCACGGCAGGTATGTTATTTAAACAGGATTTTTGAACAAATGCAGCTTTTCCTCCAAGGCCCTAAATGACAGGCGTACAGGAAAAGAAGCATTCTGGCATCCTTGTCTGTTTCATGTTGCATCTTTGTGAAGATGAATCATTATTTCTCCGCTGTTTTTTTTTTCCCCTCCTCTGTAGCTGTCTCGCTTCTAGGATGCGGGACGCAAAGCTCAGCTTGGAGGAAATCAAAAGAAAAAGTAATTAATTTCTTGCCCTAGTTCTTGTCCAAACCCCACATTGTCATGAGGCCTGGAGGTTTGGACACATTTTACGGGGTAAATTATCTCAGCAATTTCGTGCAAGTATCAAGGGGGTGTCACAAGAAAATGTTCCTGTGTAAACAAGGCGTTTGTATCAAAGATCCCATGAGTGATTCATCAGCCGCTATTGTTAAGCTTGATTAATCCTTTCACCTAATGTTGTAGCTCCGAGACTGCTACCTCACCTTCCGAGGCGGGTTTTAAAAAATTACATAAAGCTTCTGGGGCTATTCACGTGGGTCTGAGTGGGATGGCTTTAAGAGAACTCGGCGGATCACAAGGTCGAGTTCATTAAATGAGGGCAAACTCATGGGAGAGAGTGCGTAAAAGTACACCGGGCGACAGTGTGAAAGAAAAGCCATCAGATGACCCAATCTCTGCCCAGCAGCTGGCCACTCGCTCCCTGGCCAATTAGCCCTGAGAGTTGAGATGCTTTCACTTGCCGTGATAAGCCCCTGCCTCTTTCTCATCGGTCCCCTTTAATCAGCCTCTTCCTGAGTATCAGTCTTCAGATTAAGGCTCTATCAGCACCGCGCAGAGGAAGGGCCTGCTCACTCACAGCAGTCCCGCCTCTTAACAGGAGAGGCAGCGGTGTGTGAGCGAGGGAGGCATGGGTCGACAGAGATAAGATGCACCGAGTGTCAGCGAAGGAAGGATGGAGCAAAAAGTGGGAGGAGACGCGGGGAATGAGAACAATCGAATGTGGTCTGTGGGTTGTAGCTGTGTGCTGCTTCTCTGTGTGTGCAGTGCTGATCGGTGTCTTGTTTGCTGATTGTAAATCAGAGACTACATCCATTTTCTTGCCTAAATTAGGCCAAAAAAAAACCCCCATTTAGGTCCATAGGTGATTGCGCTTCAGTTTGAAAACACAACAGTATTATGTCCAGAATGCACACTCTCCAAATTATCCAGCTGCACTTTAAAAAAAGATCTGAAGGACTTACTCATTCAAAGGAGATTTGTAAAGGTACATCGCATTTAATCCCAACATAGATTTGGTTGCCCTCTGAACAGTGGATATCCAAAAGCATATCTGTGTAATTCCTTTCCAAATGCAAGTCTATTTTTCTCGGTTCAGTTCTCTCCATTCAGCAAGCCTCTTACAAGAGCACTTCACTGAGAGAGGGAGGGGACGGGAAAGTTGTTTAAGGTCCAACACAGTCTTGATATACCCTCTTGTTGTTACAAACAGAGGGATTATGGCCCATTGCCTTTTGAAAAAGCCTCTCGCTGTCCCCTTAGTAATGTTCCCATCATCAAGCTATTACACCAGCGTGCAGTTTCAACAGACTGACAGAGCACTTAGGCCACTGTGGGTAGCATGAGAGAGAAGAAAGACGGGGGAGTTTGTGCTACCTGCAGAGACTCGTGTCCTTGTGTTTCACAGGATGTCAGCTTGATCCATCTGGGCCCTTTAGTGGCACAGAATCACAAGGCTCAAGGTCCCCTGCTGAGACATAGAAAGTATTTGATGAAGAGCGGTTAAGAGAAAGCTGTTAAACATTTTCCTTTGTTCAGGGATTGAAACTCTGAATCGGCAGAGGGTTGTAGGTGAAACATACTTTCCATTTCAAATTTGCGATTTGCATTTGTCCTTTCTTTTTAGACGGTATGATTTGGTCCAGATTTCTGTGACTTTTCCCGTATCGGATTTCAAAGTCACATTTTCATTATGCGGCAGCTGAGCACTGCCTGTTGGTTTAGTGGAACTGATTGTTTTTTGATGACAGTTGAGAAGGTGACTTACATATTTAGTTGATGCTTAACATTGGTTAAAATAAAGGGCACTAGAATGTTGTGGAGCATGTGCGCAAAATTATAATGCTGGACTCTAGCTGGCTCCTGAAAGCATCATAACCCTTGAATGCTTATGAAGAGACTGCTTATATGGAAAGTTATTTCCTATTCACTCCAATAGTAAATAAGGCAGGGGCAGTTTAGCTCACTGGGTTAAGTGACCCATACACCAAAAGGCTAATGGAGAGGCCCGCCGGTTTACCCCGAGGCTATTTACTGTGCATATTCTCTGGTCTTTCTTCCAACTTTCCTGTCTTCTCTCAACTATCCTATCAAATAAGGGCTAAAAGACCAATTCAGTTCAGTTCAGTTTTATTTATATAGCCCCAAATCACAACAACAGTCACCAAGGAGCTGTAAATTGTAAAGAGAACCCCAACAATGAAATGACCCCCTGCGAGCGAGCGCTTGGCAACAGTGGGGAGGAAAAACTCCCTTTTAAAAGGAAGAAACCTCCAACAGAACCAGGCTCAGGGAGGAGCAGCCATCTGCCACAATTGGTTGGGGTGGATGGGAGGGAGAGACAGGACACTGTGGAAGAGAGCCAGAGATTAATAATAACTAATGACTATATAAAAGTATGCTTCCACCCTGGAAAAAGAACAGTTCAAAGAAATCATTAAAGTCCCAAATTACCATGACATTCGTGTCAATAATGAATGTTTGTGATCTTCTGACAAGTATAGTATAGTTGTTATTAATGGTGTGCTTCAGCATATTGAGATGGTTTGCGTAAACAGCATTTATATATCCAGAACACTATAATCCCCCCATAATCTTAATTTTATTTTTTTGAAATTAAATTGTTGTACTTTGATGCTGCTGTTATTAAGACTTTGAGTTAGAACCCAATTTTACTGTGTAACACTACAAGGATTCTAGGGAAAACTGTTTTTGGAGTCCAGATGACCAGAATTATTGCGACTATGTGCAATGAACTTGCAGTCTTGTCGCCTTTGAAGTGGTTGCTTCAAAGGCGGGGCAAGGTCTGCAAACACTTGCAGTCAGTTGCAGTCTTCAAAGTGACTTTGGCACATCAAGATGGCGTTAAAACAGTAATAAGATAAAGTGTGTTTGTGATAATATAATGATTAACTGTGATAAATCAATGAAAATTGCAAATCTGTTGTCGTCTGCATACATACACATTCACATTAGACAAAAATTCATATTAGTTACATTCAGAACTAAATTTCTTCTAAAACAGTAACATTGTTGCTGCAGAAGAGCAATTTAACTCCAAAAATTTGCTTTTATATTGGAATATAATCAGAATACAGCCAGCTGAGTTGATTCCCGTATTGCAAAGAAATGTGTTTCAGACAAGTGGTGCTCATCGGTGGGGACCAACTTTAGTTGATTGCAACGTGTTGACCGTCTTTCTGCATTTGTAAATTAGACAGCAGTTATTTGCAAACCTTTGCCAATCTGTCTGAGAGTGATTGTTGTCAGTCCCAGTCAGGTTGCCTCCCACCAGGCAACCTGTGCAATCACCTTGCCTTCAAAAGTGGCGACAAGAGGATGACGTGTTTCGCGCTCAAATGTGGCTACAACTACTTGCAATGTGGCACCGAAAGCACTAAAACTCAATGCAATCATTGAATGTGACTTAGCCATTCAGTATTTTGAAGTAGAAAAAATATTGTTACATCTAAAAAATAAATATTTTGATATGAAACTAAGAACTTTTAATGTTATTTTCCAGTTTTAAAAAAAACAAAAATGACCAAAAAAAGTAGGGGCTTATAAATATTGTACTCTGACAAAAGGGTTAACGGAGTTAAATCTTTTCCATCAATAATCATCACAGTTGCTCTTGGTACGTTTTATTATCATCTTTTTAGTGGTATATTAATTTGGTGCAGGCACCATGGTTACAATGGAATTAAACACCATCAGGAGCCTTGTTAAAGGTAAGCTTGCCCGTGCAGATAAAGTCAACTCCAGGTAGGCACAACCTGAGAGAAAATGTATGAAATGAGCAAGTTGAATTTGTGTAGAATTTGCCTTCCCAGCCTAGTTTTATGTAGCCAAACCCCAGGGACTGGACCCAGGCTTGCAGAAAAGAACAGCGGCTTGGCAGAGTGGTTATCCATCATGCTTCAGCTTCATCTCCACAGGGGGAAACGGTCAAAGAAACACACACACACTCTCACTGTTTGTTTGCTACGATTACCACCTCTGAGAATATCCTTGCCAGTGACTAAATTGGCTGCAGGAAACACGTTTTGGAGGCAGTGTGAGCGTGCCCATTAGCAAGGAAACCAGGTGCGCTGTTTTTCCCAAATCCCAGGATTTATTCCGCGGTCATCAGGCCCATAGGAATAGACTGCTATTTGGCCTTGTTTCATTTTGAACAGAATAAATCATATGGGGTGGAGGAGGAGGGTTAAGCTAACTGTGACTTTGCAGAGTCATCCCCTTTCAGTCATTTGTTTGTATCCACTGAGGTTTGAATCCTGACATAAAGAAGCCATTTGAGCAGAGGAGCTCATTTTTATTGAGTGTCAACATTTAGTTTACCATGCATCTTCTCTGAGGGCGCGTACTTCTACATTTCTCCGGGGTCGCCCTGAGCGGCCTGTCAAATGAATGAGGGGGTTATTAATGTAGACACTTGGCGGTGTGCTTACTGCTTCCATATGGCTTTGACAGAAAGGTTTTTACGTGCGCCGTGAAAACGCACACGTACAATGAATGGAGGAAAAGCACCAATTATGGCTGCAACGCCCCAATGTGGCTTGTAGAGGCCGGGCAAGGAGTTATCTTGAAACTGACTCTGACACACATCTGCACACACTCCTACATCTACATGCAAAGTGTGCTTCCTTTTCAACTCTTTGATTACTTCGTGGATCCAGTGATTGTGAGGCCACCCTTGATTAGCTCAATTTATTCCCCAGCCATGCCAGAGGGCCATTTAGGGAAGTTTTTGCAGACTCTTTCCATTTATCAAGATGGGAGGCAGACATGATTTGAATTTTAATGTCATTGCAGCATGGTACAAATAAATGTAAGCAGCCTAACTTCTTTAAGTCTTTAAGATGAGAACAAGAGCATAAAGTTTTCTGAGATGATGTGTGATTGTAGGTTTCGCTGCATGTGTTGGATTGTGTTTGGAACCTTTTGTTATGGATGTAAAATCAGCCCCCAAATGCTCCCTGACTCCTACTCTGTGCAAGTCAGAGTTGATAAATTCATGGTGAATCAGCGAGAGGAGAAGCAGTAAAGGTTATTCTTGGATAACACTATAAAATGTTGCTTACTAACCATTGCTGACTAACAGAAAATTATTCATGCGGCCGTGACACTGTGTCAGATCACGCTGCCTTCCAACCATCACTACAAACCAACAGGTGGCTGCAAGAAATGGGAAGAGCTGCAGCCTGTGTTCCTAAAAATTACTACAGTTTAAATTTAAAGTATGGTTATCAGAATTAGCTTTATTGACCGGGTATGTGTACCCATACAAGGAACTGGGCTCTGGTTTTTTCTTTGCTTTCAGTGTACATAATAGATAACAGAATAGGACAACAGACGATAACAACACATATAGAATATTTATATTTACAGATACAGCCACTTAAAATGGCCAGTTGGTCTTTGACAGGGCCATGGCAGGTCCTTGCCTGGTCCTTGACCCGTAATGAGATCTCCCTCTTGTGACGTGGACAATGCATCCATGAGTGGTGACGCCCCTAAGCAACATTTACGAAAAGGGAAGAGGGAAGGAGTTGGAACAGGTTGTGTCCAGGGCATGATGTGTCTGCAGTGATGTTGCCTGCCTGTTTCCTGATTTCTGGATTTGTATAAATCCTGAATCGATGGTGAGAACAGACTGGATTATTGCAGAGCTGAAATGGATCAACAGCTCCTGAGGCAGGTTGAACTTCCTGAGCTGGCCCGGGAAGCACGTCCTCTGCTGTTTTGATGATTGTATCTGTATTGGATGACCACTTCAGATCCTGGGAAATTGTGGAACCCAGGAACCTGAAGGTTTCCACAGCAGACACAGTGCTGTGGAGTAAGGTGAGGGGGCACAACGGAGAGCAGCTCCTCCTTAAGTCCACTGTCATCTCAACAGTTTTGAGCATATTCAACTCAAGGTTGTTCTGACTGCACCACAGGGCCATCTGTGGAGACTCATCATTGTGTTTGAGTCCAATGACCATCATGTCATCTGCAAAATTTACAGTTTTAACATATGGGTCATTTGAGGTGAGGTCATTTGTGTAGAGGGAAAAGAGCAGAGGAGAGAGGACACATCCCCGGGGTGCGGCAGTGTGGATTTTCTGGGTATATATTACTGCAGATCGTCTTTTGACTATAATTTGGCAGCATGGATCTTTAGCAAGCAGCGAGACCCCCCACATGAACTGAGAAGGTATCGGTGAGAGGGATGTGACAGTGAAAGTCATGACAGTGGCATGAAAACAGGGGGCAGGCTTTGGGTGGGTTGCAAAGCAGTTTGCTGATGCACCACGGAGGCCGGCCAAAGCGAGTAAATCGAGTGTTATCTGATGAAATTTCCCAGAAGTGCAGAAGCGTATCAGCTGATCTGCTGATGTGGTCTGGTACTGAGATCAGCTGATCTTCTGTTACTGTGGCTAAGCTGGATTTTGTGGCCTTCCTGAACTAAGACCATGCTGATTTGTGGCATGCACACTGTAATTGTCTCCTAGTCGGATTTTAGATTTCAAAAATCAAAGAATTAGGCACTGGGGTGGTTCAGTGGGTGAGCAGGCATCCATGTATGCCGCATGGCTGTGATGCCGGCAGCACCACGTCTGACCTGTGGCCCTTTCCTGCATGTCTTCCCCTATCTCTCTCTCTCTCTTCCTGCTTTCCTGTCTCGCCCCATTTGTACACTATCTAATAAAGGCAAAAAAAAGTCCACAAAAACTATTTTCACTCAGATTAGAGTTTTACTCACTGATAGGAACTTCCATACTCAGCTCAGGTAAGAGCAGCTAATTATTGAGACTCTACTTCTGCAGACTGCCACTGATCCCACAGACGAGTAGCTGTTATGCTACTTTTGAGTTCACTTGGAGAAGGCATGCTCAGCTGGTGCAGAGTTGTCACAGTAAATTTCAGGGTCTGCAGATGTCTGAACAGTTTCACCCTCTGATGAGGAAGATTGTGTCACTCAGACCCAAGTAAATATACCAGTATAACACTGTTGTTACTGTTTATTCTTTGGCAGCTAATAAAAATATACTTTTTTTTTCAGGTTGCAGAAGGGGTATATCAGAAAAGAGACCACATAAAATATGAGAAGCACTCTCTGCTATAGTACTGCACTGTCAGTCACATAGCACATTATGTTGAGAAACAGATCAATGTTTAATGGACGCAGAAGTAGCTTTTCACACTAACAACATGAATACTTTGCAACACAGCCACTGTTTTGGAGGAACACACATTTTCTGACTATGTCTGACATCTTGATCTCTCAGGTAAACTTAACTTGGAATCACAGACGGTCTAAAACACGGATGCGGCTTCCAGGTTGGAAAAATTAAGCTGATGGGGAAGTGTCTTAAACCCTTCATTAATTATTAATTATGTCTATTTTATAAATCTTGCCAGACTGTGTTTAAAAATGGAGCATTAACTGTGGTATAAAACCGCATGCTCATTTGGCTATTGACCTGTCAGTCAAAAGTCATTAGCGTATTAGAGCGTACAGTTTTCACGGTAAGACCCACCCCTCGTCACATCTGGAAGCTGTTTTGCAACCAAGATGTCAGTGTTGGCATTGCTCATCTGGAGGCTTCAAAACGAGACCAGTGTGTGATGTCACAGTAGCTAAGCCCATCTTTTATTCTGGCTATGCGTGACATGTGCTTGAATAGGTGCAGAGCAACAATCTGGCATGGGTATTTACTAATGAATGCAGTGAGTAGAAATTTCCAACATTGTAACACGGTTTTTGTAGCTGAGTTTTTCTGTTTTCTTTTACAAAAAAGAAAAAAAGTCTCCCATTGCTTATCACCACTTGTCACCAGCGTGGGCGACTGACCTGGGCAGCGCGGTGTCTTGTTTGGTCAAGCTTTCAAATTGTTTGGAATGCCCAAATGGTTTTTGGACAACCCTTGAAGTTGCCTCTGATGTGTGTCTGAATGAGTAAATGAATGTAAATGTATTAAAAAAAATACTTTGTAGAAGTGCTGAGGTTAAAGAGCTCCATTTAAGTGCAGAGTAGTGTGTGCTTTATCCCTTTTAAGGTACTAGAGGTTGATTTATCTCATTGGTGGAGGTTGTTATTGGGTAACAAAAAGATGTCTTTTATTCTATATTATTATTCACAATTAATATAACTTAAAATCCACATCAAGTTGGTGGTGATGGAAAGGCTTATGGAAAGCATTACTCAAACTGTGTAAGGTTCCCTTGACAACAACCTTTTATAGCCTGGGTAATACCTTAGCAACAACTTTATGGCCAGGTGTTGTAGGAAGTGTTAGGAGGAGAAGTTGGGCAGCATGCCTTGTACCAGCAGATCCTGGACCGGTTTATCCTCCCAAATCTTGTCCTCATCTGAGGGATCAGCTAGAAACTGCTCCCCGCAACCTGGTGTGGGACAACCAAATGGAGGTCAGGTAGCAAACAACCAGCTGAGGATTTAGGGGGTTTTAAAAGGGTGAACAGTAGATTATCTCTAGTTTTCCTGGTAGCCAAACCGATGTTAATAGCCTCTTTTCAGCTCGGGGGGTGTGACGGCCATCCTCCACTGTCTCCAGTAGGCATAATCTGTTTACACAGACATTATTTTGACGATGCATGCACCTCTGAATGGACGGAGAATGAAACGATGCGGTGGGCATTACTATGCATTCCCTGCTAATGTCTTATTAATCTCAGTGGGCAGGAAAAAGCCTCCAAATTTATCTTATTCCACTTGACGTGAGGGGGAATTCTTTAGCCTGACACGAGGAGAGCTCTTATCAGTTGTGTATGATGCTGAATCACAGTCTCCTTTATAGAGCTGCCCCCTGGGAAATTATTTCATTCTCAACAAACGTGTTTAACTTATAACCTGCATCCATCCCAAATGCATCGACTCAGGCAGCATGCACCTAATGTCTATCTTCTCTGCATCAATTCTCCCTCCCCAACTAGAAAAACACCTTTTTGCAACTCTCTGCACTTTTGGGTCTCAAAATAGTGGAATCACAGGAATGTGGCAGGATCGAATCTGCGCCGGCTGATTGGATTGTCTTTTGCTCCATCTCAGGCTGCATTAAGCGGCAGAAGCTTTGGATGTGTAAAAAAAAAAAAAAAGTGATGGATGCCTCCTTCTTATGTCTGAGCCCGCCTGTGGCTGACCTCAGCAGAAGGCAGGAAAGGCAAAAAAAAAAAAAGAAAGACACTGTGATTTACTGACCAGGCCGGTGAAAGTGGAGGGGAGGATGAATGCCGCTCGACTTCCACTGACAGTCAAAGATGTAAAGGGGAGCTCTGACCGCCTCTGCTTCATCTTTTCTTTTGCCATGATCTTTGGAGGGAATGCGCGGCTTGGCAAAATTGCGGAGGGTAATTATCACTTGCTGGAAATCGCACCGTTTTGCGATTAGCTATCAAATCTATTTGGTTCCTCATCTTCGTTTGCGGTTTACTCATTCTCTCCTCGCTAATTAGTCTGCACGGTCAGAATGTTATCTGCTCCCCTCTCCCCTCAGCCATATTATTCAGTGCTGTCAGTCTCATTTCATTTCTCTAAGGGATTTAGCATTACGAGAACATCAAGATCAAGTGGTGCAGTGGTGTTTTTAGTACTAAGTGGGTGCATCTGCTGTGACCCTGCCATCCATCTGTCAGTAATAATTAGGCTGGCAGACAGATTTTCTTTGTGTGCTAAGCAAACGATGGGTGAACCCAGCATTCTTTCACTGTAAGACATATTGCTGAAGTCTGGTTGAAAAGGCACAGATTATTCAGGCTAATGCCAGAGAGCCCATTATCCTGCATGTAATAACACGATTCAGAGTGAATGCTGAATATCAGGGTAAATTCCAAGAGATCGATATGTGAGGCAGGGAGGGGCAGGACACAGGAGAAGCAGGTCGGTAAGTTCAAAGGGTCATTCCTCACCCCCTACTAATAATAGACACTGAGTATAATATGAAAGGAGGCATTATATGAAATTGAATCCATTCATATAATTACAAAAACAATTATTTTATTGGCCATTTCCACACAAACAGTTCAGTTAAGCCAATCTCAATCTGGGAACCCGCCGGCTTTAGTCTGATGAGTTGGCCTCCCATGATGCTGGACAATCTTTTTCCGGCTTCTGATGTAGCCAGCAGACATCCATTTCCTGTTCCATGTGTCACTGTTTACACGTGTAGAACGAATCTGAAAAGTCTTTTCACTGTCAGGCAATAACCGACAGTTTCCAGATTGGATTTTGGCAAAAGCTTGCTCCTCTGAGGCTGTTAACCAAAGCCAAGTTTGACATACCAGTGTTCTTTTCAAGTTAGCTGGCTCAACAAAACCTAAAACTGACATGCTCTCCTTCCACACAAGATGGACCAATTGAGTGCTGCTGCCTCCCTTCAGGAGGGAGCAGATCATGGAGAGATATGAAGGCTATTAAAATATTTATATTACAGCAAATAGCAACAGGGATGATGCTGTTAAGGTTGTTGCAAGTGCAATAAGGAAATATAGTTAGTGCACTCTCAGCGGTGTCATTTATTTCTAACGTGACAGCTGCATAAAAGACTTGTTAAACTTTAAATTTGATCCACTTAATGCTCGAGAAGTGCATTCAGCTTTGACTCTGTGATATGACGACAGAGGAGTGGAAAGTGCTTTTGTTTTGGGCCAAATCAAAGAGAAAAGATAAAATATTCTCTGTGATGTTCTAATGTCTTCTTTTAGTTTTAATGCCAACAGAATAAAACAGACTCAGCAAATCAGCAGCTAATTTTCTGCACGGTTTCACTTGATGGCATCGCTGATTTGTGGCTCATCAGGTCTGGATATATGTACTCTTACAGCTCAGAATTTGCATTATCAAGGGGCATTGTCAGGGAAACTATTAGTGTGCTTACAGCTGAAGCTAAAATGAAGCAATGATTATAGGCTGCTCTGCAGCAGGTTCAGCAGAAGTGGTCTAGCAAAGGTAAAAGTGCTCGGCATGGCTTACTAACCCATTAATCTCACTTCACAGAACTCCCACACGTCCTCATTTTAAAGGGATTGAACGGTTTAGGGTTAGGGCTGTTTCTAGAAATTAAGCTCATCCCAGATGAAGATATAAATAAAGAAGTGTCTTCACACTGACTCCGAATCAGATGTTTGCTAACTCTTATGGCTCTTTCCCGCAAGTACCCACTTGAGTCAATTCGATTCTACTCTGTTTCAGTCATTTTCCATTACAGTTGAGTACCGCCTCAGCAAGGCTGCCTGAAAGTCCCGCGATGTCATTCGTATGCAACACACATGCAAACAGTTACTCCGTCCGGCTCCCTCTGGATTCTGACGTCAGCCATCGAGCAGACAAACATCTGTGTTGGTTAGTGTGTAGCCATTTCCCTCATTGCCGGGTTTCAGAAGCAGCCGGTTTGATTTGTGTGAAGGAGTCGCTCTCGCTACTCAACTGGTGACTCACTCCCTAGCCAATCGGTGTCGGTTGATGTCAGATTTACTATCACCTAAAGGAAAACCCTAAAATTTGAGCCAAGTAGGTACTAGTGGAAGAAAGGAATTATAGATTCTGATTAGTAGCCCATTTAGTGGACATTTTTGTGGCTTCATGTTCTTCATAATAAGGCCATCCTGACTGGGGAAGATAAAGTGAAATCCAGCACTCAACGGCACCGTATTGCTTCATTTATGTTCGCTTGTGTCAGAAATACCTCACAAAGAAAAAGAATGATGTGCAAATTATAAATGAAGGCTGTGACTCTCCTTTATTTGTCTACATTTTCATCCCAGGATGTCTTGATAGTGACGTTGGAGTGGTAGCTTTTTGTTATCTTTGTGTTACCTTCATCACAGTGTGAAAGTTCTACGTAGTTCAGGAGAAGCGAGTTTAAAAAATAAGTGTAAATTTTCACCTCAAGATCACTGGAGTCAATGGAAAGGAGAGGGAAATCACTCATTATCTATTTATGTGAGAAGAGAGACTGAATCCATCAAATAAAATATATATTACATAAGAGACTGACTGGTAAGGAGGCGCAAATGCATTATATATATCAATTTAAAGACAGAAGCCCAAAAGGGAAATCCGGTAGAAGAAAACCTGGGTATTGTTTTTTTTTTTTAAAAAGGGAAAAAAATCATTTATCACTGCAGAAATGAAAATTGCATCTTGGTGTTACAGTTATTAAGCGTGTTTTATATATCTCATGACTTGCAGTTTAGTTTTTCATTACTTGCAATCAGCCTCCTGGCAAGTTCTCTGCAACGTCTTCACTTCTGCCCCATTTTTACTAAGAGTGTTTGCTGTTCCAGATATCTTTTTAGCTTTGCTCTGTCTGTCAGGACACAGTGAAGATTCTCCGGCAGAATCACGCTTGCTGACACAAAGGGAAATTTAAACTGCGTGTGCCCAGAGATGAGATATAAAGTTTTTTTGTTTTGTTTTTTTATGTGAATTTGGCTTCATTGGGATGGTTGGAGACAGAGATGCTGCCACGTACTCGCAAAGAAAAAACGAACAGAACTGTTGCCAATTGAAAATCTTTCATTTCGTACTTTTAAATATTTATCCTCTTCAGCATCTCCTTGAATCTGTGTACAGTCGGCTTAGGCTGTTTGATAATCTCATTGATGGGCTGCATGAATGGGAATATTTCATGACGTTGTAGAATCAATCCTCGCTGCAGGCAGGAGCATTTTTCTATAATATTCCTATTCTGCAAAATGTATGGATTACATTTTGGCGGGGAAAAAAACAAAAACAAACATGAATGTTTGCTGCCACAATAAGACTGCACAGTCTGAGAATGCAATTCCCCGTGCAGCATTATTCCCCCAGCAGACACATATACCTGTAATAGAAGGAAAACATTAGCATGAGGAGCAGGTGGAGTATGAAGATATACGAGGCATCAGCCCGTTCGCTGGCCGGCTGCTGGCACTTCTGCCCCAGTTTTACAGCCTTTTGACTGTTTTATCAGCTCACATTGGCGCGCGCGTGTGTGTGTGTGTGTGTGTGTGTCTGCGTGCAAAAATCTAGGCGGTTTATGTGCGCATGTGTGTCTGCATGTATACACTAAAGAGAGCAAAGACTTTTCAATTGCCTCATGGCCCACCAGGCTGCCCCGGCACAGCTGGGGAGGAGGCCAGAGACATTACTCAGCTATTAAACTGTTATTTGCAGGTGTCACCCTCAGCAGGGCTCGTGTTGATAGAGGTGGAAACACCCCCAAGGTCCAAAGCTATACACACACACACGCATATCCTTCAGTCAGGGGTGTTCGAGGCCTGCCTTTGTGGCTGCGGCTCCCCGGCTTGATGGGGCGTAACAGAGGCTAGGAGGGGAACAGGCTGGTGAGCCAGATCGGGCCGGGAGGAGGGCAGCAGGACACAAGAGGACAGTGGGACTGGGCCAGTAGGGAGGCCACCTGCCACTCCATTTCACTCATGATGAATCGGCTTGTATTTCTTTTCTTCTGTTTATTTCCTCACTTCCCGTGCTTTCTGTCGGGAACTCCAGGCTCCAATCTGACGACTGTGAGGAACATAAAGTGTCCTCTGAACATACATACTCTCATCATCATCATATGCATGTAAATGTAGAAGTCTCGGAAAACAACACAGACGATAATGTGCAGAAAGCCGTTTTCACCATGTCAGAAGAAGTTCTTCACATAAGCTGTGTTCTTACAGCTGGGAGTACTCTGTCTGGTTTAGCCGGTGGTGCTGCCTGAATCAAGTGTGCAGGAAAAAGTAGGAAGGATGCAGGATTCACGAGCTGTGAATACATCCAGCTTTGATCTGCATTAATCTAGAGCGGTTGGGGCACAACGACTAGAAAAACTCTCCACCGTCACCGTCTGCTGTGTTCATCCGCCGAGGGCCTAAACAAGTAATCCACAACTTGTTGTGACATCAACACAAGATTATTTTTAAACTGCATTGTCAGAAGATCTAAGTAAGACCTCGTCTACACATACAGCAAATATTAAGGAATTATGTTAATGTTTTGTGTGCCTGAAGGAGAAAAATATTGGCCAATATATCATATTTTTAAATCGCCAAATATCGGTATTGGTCCTAAAAATCCAATATTGGTTGTACTCTGCACTAACCTGCTACCTCAATCTCTGCACAATGGATATGTAAACAAAGTCGCTGTTAAGCCAGATTATGAAACATGTAGGATCAAGTAGTTTTGGAGCTTAACCATTCCAGGATAAAATAAAGTCTAGATATCTCATGATCTGCTTCTTCTCTTCTCTTCTTGTGACTCTTTCATCTGTAAATCTGCCTCTTACTTACCCCTCAAAATGCAAATAAAATCTGAAAAAGTTTTAAATAAACATCCAGTCATCAGTATTCAGCCATCATTGTCATCAAATCTCAAGAATTAACTCTGCTTAGCTCTTGTTGAAGAGGAAGTCAACACGCACATATTAACCCAAGCGGGTAATAAGATCTTAATGAAGTGCGAGGAGGCACGGCTCACTCCTGCGCCGAACATCTCTGCAAAAACTCGTCCTACATGCATCCAAAAAAAGCTCTGTAAACCTTTCAATAATCATCTGTTCGTTTGCCTCCATTAATCAAAGAGTTACTTTGGTCTTCTTTGATAATGAGTTGGACATTAATAGTTTCTGGTGTTTCACGCCAACAGCACCGGTGGGTGAGACGCAGCTCAGCTGATAAGTGACTCATTTGTTGTTGCAGTCCATTATGCTCCAGCTGTGCTAGCTGATGTTTTAGGAAGCAGCTTCATTCATTACCCGCTTCATTAGTTCTGCACCTAAAGGTATACCACCTTTGTGTGAGTTTCTATCTTTCTTCTAACACCTCATTTTCTGAGACTTTGACCATGGAAAGCCAGACAGACAATTTTCTGTGTAATGTCTCTCAGGGACTTTGCCCCCTGAATGAGAAATTGTATCCATTAGGAGGAGCCCAACTACTGGATCTGCTCGACTGAGGGTCAAATATGTTTCCATTATATAACCACAGACTGGCAAAGCCCCCCCCCCCCATTGATGGATTGTGTCAGAAATAAAAGCAAAATGTATTTTATTGCAACAAAACATTGTAAATTTTAAGTTTTTCTTAATAATGCAAGAGTTGATTTTTCATTTTGATTCACTCCCACAGCTGCGTATATTTTAGCCTGCTAGAATCCTGTTTGCTTTCTCTTATAAATCACAGTGTGCAGAAACAAATGTTTGTGAAAGCTGCACCAAAAAAAAAAAAAAAGTCATCACAGTGGGAAACATTATCTCAGCAACTGCAGCCTGTTCACATTCAGTTGTTTACTTCGTTTCGTGCCGTCACCATTTTCTTTTCTCTCACAGTAAAATGATCACAGAAAATCATATTCCAGCTATTCAATAATTGTTTCCAATGACGCTTTGAAGATGGTTTCAGATAGCTGACATCTTGCCTTTGATTGCGTTTACCCCCCATTGCTCTCTTAATTGGTTGCCTCTAATTTAGACAACTCGCTTGTTGAATGTTTTGTTCAGAGTGCCAAATATGTGAGGTTGCACATATTTGGCACCCTAGGGAGAAGCAGAGAGTCGTAAAAAAGAAAAACCCAGACTTGGGCGAGATGCATGTGAATGCAACCCCACAGACACACATCATGAGACGCTGGAAGGGCCCGCATAAAGCTCAGTCCAGAGCTGCTGCGCTGAGGCCTGAATGCCGTTGCTGTAGGACCAACGTTGGGTGCCATTTATGATTTTTGGCACTTCAAGTTGAGTCTATCATCAGCTCGCACATGGACTTACGCTTTGTTGTTTCGCCTCCTCCAAAAGCAGTAGTTTTGTGGTTCCAGTATTCACTGCTATGATAGTCGGAGCTCAGTTGAACGTAGTAAAAGGAAAACAAATGAGTGAAACACAAATGAAATGCTAATTTAGTGGAAAACAGTTTGGCAAAAAAAAAAAAATTTTTTAAGGAAAAATAGAACAGCAAACCCCTGAAGATGTCCTATTGTATAACTGCATAAATTGAAGTTTTAGATTGGCCCTTTTTTGGACAAAGTATGATCGAAAAGTTCAGAGTAAAGGTGTATAAAGATCATTTTAAATTTGGCCAATCTCACATTCAGGTAGTCTTCTCAGACATCTTCTGACAGCTCTCTGGAAGTCCTGTTCTGGCCACTGGTGCCGTGCGCTCTCCTCCGGCCCATTTACCTCCATACAACTTTGTTCATTTTCTGAAAATGAAGTTCAAGTTGAAGGACTTCCCGTTCAACACATAATAAGGCTTCCACTTGGAGATATGAAAATAGCCGCCTTACTCTAAACACCCCAGAGCTGTAGGAGATGATGTGAGATTTGCCATATTTAAATCAGGTAAGGTTTTTTATTTCTTTCTTGTCCCTTTCTCTGAACCTCATATTTTGACAGAATTCACCAAAACAGCCTCATATCTTTAAGACTGACACAGGTTGTAATTTGTAGCTTTTGAATAGAGGATACAAATGCACGATTCACCTAAAAATGTCATCGTTACTGCTCATCGTTTTTCTATCTTAAATTACTTATACAGACCAGCTCAGGATCAGAACCCAAAGCTGCTCTTGATTGAAATGCCGCAATGCTATAAGCTCCTCTTCCTCCCACCTTCACTCCCACTTGTCTTGGCACGGCTCCTGCACATTATCCTTCAAGTTCTGGCTGAGCCTCCTGTTTCCCTGCAGTTGCTCCTCACAGTGTAGTTTCCCTTCATAATAATGTGTGTGTGTGTGGGGGGGGGCTTTTTGTAGAAAATGAATTGTTGTTGTTTGTCTCCTGGTCTAATGCAACACAAGGAGGTATGAGACAGCTCCTTTTCTTCAGTGATGGCAATCAGAACAAAGACGCTTCACATGCACTGCCTGCATTTGAATCTTTGCACGTAACTAATAATTCACTCCACTCAGTGTTTAATTTGCTCTGCTTTGAATGAAACAAACTTGAACCCAAGTGCTCAGCAAGATACAATACTAAGTAATTAAGATCCAGCATGCCTCGCTATCTGAAATTATTGACTTTCCTACCAAGTACTGTTTACGCAGCGGGTACTAAATGTAATTTCTGAAACATTCACACCTGGTTACCAAGCTTCCCAAGCTTCAGCTTTTTTTTCTCTTTACCTGCATTCTGACCACAGTCCTCTGCAATTAGTTTGACCAGCTCTCTTCTGGTCATACAACATGGTCTAAACATAGTCTGAGCAGACTATGAACATATGCACTTTGGTGTATGTGCAGGGTGTTACTATGGGGTGTTTTGATGTTTATAGGCTCCTTGCGACTAGAAAAAATTGATGATTGCATGGAATTTGTTTTGCTGTGGGAGACAAGACAGCTGCCCAGGTCACCTGGTGGGAGGCAACCTGTCTCCAAACAGTTGCAGTCTGGTTCAGACTGACTGCAGCTGCTCTCAGACAGAGTGGAGAATGTTTGCAAACATTTGCTGTCTGTTTATAAATGGAGACAGTTTGCAATCAATCAGTCTGCACCAATGAGCACAACTCGTCTGTAATTCGCCTCTTTGGGATAGGGGACTCGACCCTGGTTGTATTCTGATTATACGCGCATATAAAGGCAAGGTTGCAGTTGAATCACCGTCCTTCAGCAACTACGTCACTATTTGTCGAGGAATTTTTTTAAATTTCTGTTTGAAATCTCCGAGGTTCTGGCTGGACTCTGAGTGCAAGCAGTTATCATGAACTTCTGTTTAACATGAACTTCAATGTAAACAGTAACAGATTTGATACCATCAGCAGATTTACAATTTTTCATCACGTTATTACAATATTGTCACAAGCAGATTACATTTAATTGCCAACTTGACCCCATTCAGTTGCGGATTGACTCAGGGTTATTGCTGTTTTATCGTATGTCTTCACAAACCAAAGTTGCTTTGAGGACAGCAACTGACTGTTAGTTGTCACAGACCTTCAAAGCAACAAGACTACAACTTTATTGCACACGGTCACAATACTTTTGGCTGCTGTGGCCTCTAATCACTGTTTTCCCTAGTGTAACTGTAGCATAAGGGAGAATGTGGTGGTTGTTGGTACAGATATGGTTTGTCACTACACACACACACACACACACACACACACACATCAGCAGTACGGTGACCTAGAAACAAAGCAGGGAGACCTTTTGTTGACCACATAAAATAAGTTCAAGAATTCGCTCTGCTAATGTGCCCTTAAGAAATACGCTTAACCCCAATAGCCTTTGTCAGTAACCTTTGACCCCCTATTGAGGAGAATGGGGAAATGAGTAACTCCTCTATGAGGGCAAATACAGTTTCGCATTGTATTATCTAACAAAAACACAGTGACATAAATTCTTTTCTCACTTTTCTGAGCGCTGAGATAAAGAGAGGGGGGTAAAAACACAAGCAAGATGTAGCCTGTCATATTAAAACAGCCAGTGGCAAATTGCACATCTAGGCTAATAAAAGCGACAGGGAAATTGCTGCCAGCAGATTTCCTCCAAATCTCCTCAGTAATTCCCCATGAGCCTTGGCATTACTGCCTCACTACCCAGGCTCAGATTAACCCCCGGCCAACCACTCCCCATCCCCGGCCTTCATAACAATGCAGCTCATGGTTTCTCTGTGCTACTTTGGCCCTTGGTTTTATTTCTTACATGTATATGTCATTCTTCTGTCTCTATAAAGGTGCTTCCGGTTTATTAGCTAGTGTTCTTGCAAGGCCACTATACAGGGCTGATATTGTAACATGTTGGCTTTTCTTTTCTTTTTTTACCATTTTGTGAATAATTAATAACCTTTAAATTTTAGGACTTTTGTGTGGCATTCATGTTTCATTCACTTTCTCAAATGAGTGTCAGTTTGACAAATAATGACATTTAACCACGTCTCCCTTCCTTTCAGGAACTTGAGATGGCGGTTTTTAACGCAATTCTGCTGATTTATAGACAAAATAATTCATCCAAAAAATTATCCACACATTTATTATTCATAAAAATGCCAATTAGTTGCGGCTGCAAGTGCTATCAACCTCTAGAGATGCGACTCATCTGATACATGACTCATGATCTCTCTGGATACTACTACTGAAGTACAGCCCAAAAAAAAAGCTCCACACACCCATTCCTCCTCTGACTCTGCCTCACCTGTCTCCACTTCCCCAACCTGCGGGTCAGTCGAACCTGCTGCGCCTCACCTCTTTAAGTGTTTGACCTAGACCTGGTGTCCAGCCCCACACCAAGCTAGTCAGCATTCAGAACAACCTTTCGTCCGGTCAGTGCCCAGCTCTCATAACAAACAAGTTCCTGGTATCCCAGGTCACAGTGCAGGGAGAGACTCGGTGGGATTTCAGTAGTAACCTGGTTAAGGAAGTCTAATCTGTGTTTTATGGATTCTCTTTCTTCTCTCACTGACTGTTTCTCCTTCTGTCTCTATCGATCGGTTTCTTTACCTCACTCTCTCCTGCACTATCCCTCCGTGTTCCACCTTTCTTTTGAGATAACATTACAGCAAAGAGCAGAGGCTTTATTTTGGCAACACTGGTCCCAGGGATGCCATTGCAGGTTGATCAGTCGATAAGTCAGTCCCTCAGTCTCTTTGATTCAAATAGAAATACACTCCCCCCACCACCACCCCCAAAAAAATTATTATTATTTGATGGAATTCCATGATCGCCTAACTTTTCATCTCCTGCCACCAGCAGGTCAGAGTTTTATCTATCCAGTGAAATATTTCAACATTTGCAAGATGGATTGGCCTCAATTTTCATTTGTGGCTGGGAGAATCTCAGTCTTCCTTTTAGCTCCCTCTCTCACTTTGTCTTACTCTACCTTACTCTCTTAAAGTTTTGATATATATCATCTCTGAGTCAATTTGTCTAAGTGATATAAGTGAGCTGTGCCAGTGGCACTAACAGCATGACTATAAAGTATATTCCCTTGCAGACTCAGTGAGACAGAAGAGTCCCTTTCAACAATGTAAACTTACACAGTGTCCTGTTAGCTTTAGCAAAAGGACATTTTCGCTAGATTTAAAAATATGTTCATTGATTTATTTAAATTATTTGAGTATTTAATCATGCCCTAATTGCTTAATATTCATCCCCTGATAGCAGATGGCTGTCCCTTCCCGAGCCAAGCATTGCCAGATGTTTCTTCCTCTTAAAAGGGAGTTCTTCTTCCCTGCTGTCATCAAGGGTAGAATTTTCTCTCTGATATTTCAGGTCTTTATAGTGTTAGTATTTCTGTGCTTGCTTTGTATATAGTAAATACAGAAATGACAAAGGTGAAAATGAGAGTTCACATAGATGGTATAATAAACCAACAACAGCAGCACGCACTGCCAAGTTTCCTAAAATAGCATCAGTGTTTCATCCAGTTCAAATTAGCAGTACCGGCTGTCAGCTGAATACAGTGTTATTTTTAATGAGCAACATTTTTATTCAATATTATGCTTGCTTTGTAGATGTTTCCACACTCATAAAGTCAGATTAACTCAAGCCCCGGGTGAAAACTTAGTGTATATTTAAGCAAATGTAGGTCTATCTGTGGAACAGACAGGGGCATCTGATAAGTATCGTTTCATCAAAGCACGGTGCTCAGGTCATCAGAAAATCTAAGCATCCCTCTGTGGAGCTGCTGGTTGTTTACCTGCAGCGAGAGTAAAGGCGGGGCAGCAGACGCGATTGACTGAAAGTGGAGAGAAAGAAAGAAAGTAGGTTGTGTAATTTGATCTGCACATTCTGGGAACTCATCAGTATGCTGCTCGTGTACACCCCCCACCGCCCTGCCCCCTGCACCCCCGCTACATGCACACAGATATGGCACAAGTATGGCAGTCAGGATAGATAAACAGCAGACTAATGCAATCATGTAAACACTGCATCACACTTACTGTGCCACAGATTCAGCATCTCCAGTCCATACAAAAACATCCGCTTGCTTTTCACTTATTTTTACGCCCAAGTGTTGCTGTTCACGTCTTCTATCTCTACCTGAAGACAATGGCTTTACTTATTCTTTGGTTATACAGTGTTCACACACATATTGGGCATTCAAAAGAGAAATGCACTACATGAGGGCTAAGGCCTCAGTCACACAGGTCTAGAGACCAGATGGCAACACCCTGGCAACGTGGGAAAAAATGTATATTACCTGAGCAGTTGGCAAGTCGTTCCTGGAGGTTGTTTGCTGTTTCCAAGTGAAATTGGTTGCAAAACCTCCTTTTGATTGCTTGGTTGCTAGCAGATTGCCACCGTCACCTATAGCCGACTTGTCTGTAAACACTCGCCATTTATTCTCCAAGCTGCAGTGCAACTTGAAAAAGTGCGGCACAAACTAGAAACGGAAAACATTTGCCGCCACAGTAAAAGCTGCGCTTTTTGAAATGTGTTGGTTTCCACAGTAAGGCAAGACTTTTATTCTGAAGGTGAACATTCTTCATATGCAGTTTGCATCACACTTTTGACATTATCACTACTGCTTGGCAAGTAGTTTGCAAGTGTTTGCAGACACGTCTGTATATTCCATGTAAACTACTGGCAACTGTAGCAAACTGATAGTGACCAAAGCAGGGACTCTTTTTTTTCAGTGCAGTACCTGATACTTCATGCTTGCAACAACTTGCAGCCTCCCACATCCACTCACAACTGCTCAGGAAATACACATTTTTCCCTCGCAACTCTCAGTTGCCAGATGGTTGCTGACAGGTCTCTAGGCCCATGTGACTGAGGTCTATGGTCAGTTCAGCCATGTTTACATCAAACAGGCAAATATTAATATCCTTTTATACATGAACTATATTAACAGATATAGACAGACCAGCTTGACGTCCCCCATTGCTTTGCAGACTTATGTTCTGAAGCCTTGAGTTTAGCATTTTGGCTCAAGCAGCTAAAATGCTGCAAACATGTCTTTATAACAGTAGCTAAATGCATTCTCATGTCTTTATAATGCATAAACTGCCACCGAAAAGTGACTCTGGAGGAAATTTTACATGTAATATTTATTTATATAATTTGGAAATTTACCTTGACATATAAAATTGCCAGAGTGCTCCTTTATTTAAAAACAACAAAGCAAAAAAAAAAAAAAAAACTGTCATATATTCAGTCACTCTTCACACATATCTGGCACTCTTTCTATTTTGCTCTCTATGCCTCATCTGAACTGATCATTTGGGATTGAACAGAGCATATCATCTGTTGTATTGCTTCTAATTTTATTGGAAATCCTGCTGATGCAGTATTTGAGATATTTTGTGGATTATCAGTGATCACACGGTGGATTACGACTAGTCTGATAGTGGATGAGGCGAATAAACCCAAATGCGCCTGCTGATTCACAGATTAAAGCAGATGTTTGTCAGTCAGGGTTTTTTCTCTCTTTTTTTTGGGGGGGGGGGGTAAATGACTGCAAACAGCGATAAAGGGGTTTTTGGTGACAAGTGGGAATCCCAAAACTGTGTTGTTGGATAAGATTGCCAAATAGAAATGCTTTCTGCCTGATTTTTGCACTGCATGGGGTGATATTCTTGTCACATCTGCATCTTTATCATTATTCGGTACCGTCTCTGCATCAAGTAAAGGGTCAATAGATGTTATGACTGTGAAATGCTCCACTATTCCACACCACACGTTAAGATTGATCATACATGCAGATATTTGCATTTCTGTGGTATTTACAGCATGAAATATGCATCTATTTTCTGATCCTTAGTCCTCCACTGTTAGGTTCAGAGAGCAGATGACTGGCAGATCAGCACTTGGGCTCTTAAATTTATGCACATATCATGATATCCCCCTTTAAAATGTTTTCCAGCTTAAGGTCATAATTTACCTTGCTTCCAGCTACTTCCTCTTCCCCCTCTCTCCCACATCTTGCTCGTAATTTACTGTATTGTTTTTAATCAAATGGATGGCAGGAAGGTTTAAGTGCCCAGCAGTTCCAAGATGTGCTGTTTCTTATCTGAATTCTAAATTCTGGGCACACCTACTGTAAAGCGGGACTATAAAGCTGAATAGGTCCCAAACTGCGACGCTGTGTCTTAGAGGGATCGCACTGTTAGACAAATGTCACCTTTAGAAGAGAAGAGCGGGGATAATAAAGCGACGCCTGGGTAGTGGTGAATACAAACTTCACAGACATCGGGACACCACAGATTCATGGTTCCAGCAGTCAGCCGGGAACCAGTCTGGCACAGAGGATCAGAGAGGAAACAGCTTTGGATTACAGAGATGCTTGCCTTGATAAAGAAGAACCTTAAATTAAATGGAGTCACAGCAGACTCTGTGTGATGCTGCTTCCCTCAGCAAAGCCCAAAGCGCTTTTCCATATGTACTCTTATATCCTATGAAGCAGCAATACAGTAAAATGAAAAGGAATTCAGGATAATTTTGTTATCTGAAATGCATTAAAAATATAACATCTAAGTATTTAATTTTGTTGTTTGTTTATGGTGCACATCAAAGCGCTGTCCCTTTTCTCCACTTCTTACAGCAGTGACTGCGAACGAGCGCTGCTAGCACTCTAGGCTTCCAGCCGGGGTTAACATGGACAGATTGGCTCAACCACTCCAATCAGGAATTATCATTTCATTTAGGAATTAAGAGAATCAGAACAGCTTTACAAGAAAAGTTAACTTAAAGTAAAAGCTAAGCTAAAGGTTCACCGCCAAAATAAAAGTGAAAAATGGCCAAAATACTATAGTAGAAGTTTGGCTAATGCTGGCTAACAAACTATTAGCTAACAGTACTATGGATAAATATAACTGTTAGCTAAATATATTGCACAATAGATGCATAAATGGTTTCATTGCATAGATGATGGTTAAAATGTGAAATTTGGCTAAAAACAGCTAAATGAACATTAGGTTAGCTAAAGAGTTTAGTTAGCTAAATGTACAGATAAACAAAAAAGTTACACTAATCTGAGTTAACAGGTGAAGTAGCTGAAGTCTGAAAATATAAAAAATAAATAAAACAAATTTATAACCGATTTAAGCTCATTTCAGTCTTATTTCAGTCACTGAAACAAAATAACCCTAAATTTTGACTTTTGGACATTTACTACACACACACACACACACTCACACAAGCTTGCATAATAACTAGTTTGGATTCTTACCGAGGAATGGGTTTTCGAGTCCATCTGACGCGCCATAGGGGTACTTAAAAGTTTGAGACCCACTGCTTTATAGCATAATGCTAGCTAGAGTATAGTCACGTCCTAATAAAGAAAATACACAGCAGCAAGAGTCGTCGGTGAGAACAAGCAAATCAGTTTGATTATCCACAGTATGAGCTAAGATGTGTATCTGAATAATTAAAGTGTGCTATGGACTCCGAGGGCCTGTTCTCTATGACTAGCATTAAAAGTTATTTTCCATGTAGATCAGGTCATTGGAGAGTGCTCCTCAAAGAGCTATTCACAAGACTGTGATTTTATTCCAGTGATGATCTGACATTCAGCAATCACGGCTAGATGACCTACACGACCGTGAAACATTAGAATCCTTGATTTTGCAAATGCATCAGTCAACCACACGCATCAGCGCCCCTAAGGAGCATTTTTGTCGCCTTTTGTCATGGCACATTTGTACTATCATGCTGACATTTTGTCGTCCCCAGATGCTTGTGCCAATCTTATGGAAATGTGCACAGATGGATCCGTAGAGGTTTTTTTAATACGCATTGTCAGCTTTACTTTGTTTCGAGCATGACAGTTGTGGCCACATTGGTCCAAAATCCCAACATGCCCTTTTTGAACAAGGTGAACATGAATTTATTTACTTCCATATGTTCATGCAAACTGCAAGCACAGCTACATAGATGATACAAATAACTCCAGTTACGCCGGCTGTGCACAGAGTTCTTGCAGTGTGTTTTTCTGTGAGCATGATGGACAGGGAGGAAGCAGCAGGATGCTGTGTAGATGATGCCTGCTCTCAGCAGAGCTTTAACCTTTCCTGCAGAGTGCTTCGTTCCTCTTGCCCCCTCATTCAAACAGTCATATTGTTGTCCTGATTCTTCACTCATGAGCGAAACGTGCTTATGCACAAAACTCTCCTAAGACTACAAGATGTGAGGAAAGGAAGAAAGGTCAGATGGTAGATGAAGACGGCTAAATGGTTGGGGTCTGCTGAGAGAAAGGGAAAAAAAATATCAAAGAAAGGGGAGACGGATAAATGGGCCGCTACTGCTCCGAGTTCAAATGTGGGAATAAGGATTCTAATAAAACTGCTGTTACAGCAAAGTTAATGTCAGTTTAGTTAACCTGTTTGGGTAAGCACCTGTGCCTGTAACAGTACCTTTTGGAAAGTGCTGAAAGTCAGCCAACAGAAAAAAGCTAGTCCAAAAATATTATCCAGTTTTCTTTATTTTATACATTCATTACTAAAAGATGTGCTTTTTCTCTAAACCATTAAGAAAGTTTATCTGGATGATCATTGTGATCTCTCAACTAAACATTAGTCACAACTTCACAATATATTGGAATACTTGCATATAGAGATGCAGGACTGTGCACTTTCATTTTCACTCTCTCTTTGGTTTGGCTCAACCACCAAAAATATTCAGTTAAACTGAGGCGATATTTTTGGATCATGACTTCGATTTATAACATTTAACCCAAGCTGGGGGGAAAATGCACTTAAGGGTAACCAGTCTTTAAATTTGAACTGCTCTCCAGTGCAGGAGCAGCAACAGGTGCATCATCGCACCGACACACAACATCTTATGTGCACCTCTGACAAAGCTGGTATTTGAAGCCCTGGAAATAAAGATGAACTCCAGCTTGTTGTAAACTCACCATTATTTACATTCATGATGGCGTCTCTTGGTTATGGACTGTGGCAATGATTCACCTTCCTCCTTGAAAGTGTTCTCGACTTGGCTAAATGTTGAGAAGCTGTTTCTTAACAAAGGAAATAGCATTAAGATGACTGATTGATTAATTTTGGCTGCTCCTAAAACTTTTTCTACCTCACTGATGGGTTCATCTTCATCTTACTGGCCCAAACATCTTTTTGGGACCTCATATTGAGATTTCCAGTAAACAGCTACCAAATGCAAGGTCAGCAATGACTTGCAGATCTTTTATCTGCTTAACTTGTGGAATAGCAAGGGGGACGGGCCTCACATTTCCATGAAACTGCTTCTCAGTGTGTTTTCCAATGCAGTGCTTCAAACCCCTTGAACTAAGCTGAAATTCTGCACTTCAGTCACACACTGTCCAATTTAAAATGCACTGTGGTGGTGTACAGCAACATAAATTGCATTTAATTAAGAATGAATTTCCACTTTATTAACGATGACCTTTGTAAAGTGTTAACATATGGCTGATAAGTATTAAAATAATGATTTGTCCAGAGTCAATCAACCATAAAACTGTTCCTATGGGTCTGCCTGCATTCTTTGAAGTTAATATTAAAAAGCTTCTGTCTTCAAGGGCTTGAAAGAAAACAAGATTTGCTCCTTTTCCCATTTGTCTAGTAACAGGTGATAAAATTGAAGAAAACTGCGCCGTAGCTCCGACATCTCATTTCCACGTGTATTTTTGCCGGAACATCTCAGTACATGCATTCCTGCCGCTGGAACGCCACACTCCCAGCGTGTAAAACCTGCTTCTCTACTTTTCCCACCTCTCCCCTGAGAAATGTGATGCAACGATTTCCAAACCCACAAACACAGTCTCCATCCCCTCTCCGCTTCCCGCCGCAGCTAGATTTAAGTGAACGGCAGCTTCCCCGTCTGAGTTTTCAAAACTGTTCCCCTCATTCACTTCACGTTGCTGCCTTAGTTAAGTTGCTGCATGGACTTCCTTGTTCATTCCGCCCGCGTGTGCTGCAGATATCCAATGCAGCGCATCCTGTAACGCTAGGAAAATCACCTGCAGTCCCAACCACTCTGCTGTGTCCTGTTCTCATTACACGGACACCCAGGAGAGGGTAGGGATATAGCTATGCTCCCTTGCTCTCCACTCACTACTCTTTCTCTCTCCCTCTGTCTCAGCCCCTCTCCTGCTCACTGAGCACAGTAAGCTGCCTTGATCTTGCTGGTGAGTTTGCTCCACTAGACCATTTAGGGACTAGATTCTTTTTACTGATGGCTTAGGAGACCGGGGCCACTATACCGCAATAAGATCTAACCAATAAATGCTTTGGTGAAACTCTGAGGATGTGAACATGCAATAAAAAGACATATTTTCACTAGTTTTGAATTAGGTAAAAAAAAAAACACTTGATCCAGCACACAATTACATACTGTTCTTTGACTCGCACAAAGCTCCAACCTCAAAGCTCATCTAAAATCCTTTAGATGAACTAGAAATCCAACTGCCAGCCAGGTCTTATCACCTAACACCAGCTCCTTCCCTCACTAATGCTCTTGTGGCTGGATGGGAACAAATCCCTCAAGCCTTGTTCCAAAATCTTGTGGAAAGCTTCCCCTCAGGAGTTGGACACTGTTATTGCAGCAGATTAATTCCCATCATTTTTTGGTCAAACAAAAATTATAGGTGGTATATCTACTGCTAGAATCAGTTTGTCATTGTCCTGCTGCAATTTGACCTAGAGTCAGTTGTCCTAAGAGACTATTTTGACATAGTACGTTGAAAATAGGGGACTGTGTATAAGAAAAATGGCTGCGATTCCTAAGTGGTTAATGCATTATCTTTGTTAAACCCACTGAATAAAAGCTGAGAGTCTGCACTTCAGTTGCAAATGGCAACGCTCTGCACATAAAAATTAGGAAACTTGAAACATTAACATATGTTAATGTTTCAAGTTGCCTTATAGTTGTTGTAGTTTCTATTTGGACATGCCAGGCTGGCAAAAAATCCATAAAATGGGATGAATGTTATCCTAACTGTAGCACTGGATCATCTTTTATACTCATACTTTATACTTATACTCATTTTCATATCACCATAAATATCGTCATAAATCAGGAAACTTCTACTTGATCTAACTTGATATTCAGAGTGTTGAAGAGGCCTAGAACTCAGGAAATGTAAGCTGAAGTTTAGAGGTTTATTTACGTGAAGTGACTCCTTTCACTGGGAGTGTCTTTGGCTTGTTTAAGCGTGTGTAGGTGTGAGTATCACCATACTACACTGTAATTTGTCAGGAATGAGCCAGACCAGGGCTAGAAATAGAAGTTGATAGATTCAGCAGTTCCTGAAAGTCAGCCATGCAACCGCCATGAGTCATAACATTTATTAACAAGCAAATTCGAGTGTACACGAGCAAGGCTGGATGCAGGCTGAGACTTTTTGAGCAGAGACCCTCTCTTCAGCAGAAGCAGATTTGGTTTGCAGTCAGGAAAGGCTCATGCCGTCTGGAGGCAGAGAATCATATTGAACAATAGTTAGAAAGAATAAATCATTGAAAAGTGTTGCTTTTGGTGGGAAAAAAAAAATGGATTCAGCCCGAGCATCTAACCGCAGGGAGCTTCAGCAATGAAATGGGAATTCTTGGGGTATGGGCATGCTTGAAAGGTGACCCAGCAAGACCTCGAGGAATGTTCTGTTCAGTGCTATCAGCCTCTTTACCATTGTGCATCTGTCTCTTTCACTTCCCTCCTAAATATACCTTCTAATTTTTCTCCGCTCTGTAGCTACACTTAGATGATGCCACTTAGGATTCCTGAGGCAGCTTAAGGAGTCCCTCCTTCAGCTTAGTGATATCACCAGAATTCAACACTTACAGTACCTTTTGATACCCAAATTCAGAAAATATGATGGTACTTGGTTGTTTAAAAATGAATAAATAGATCCTCGGATACTAATTGACACAAAAAATTACTGATACTAACAGCGCCGTCTGCGCCTCCTCCAGCTGAGACACGACTTCACACAGCAACACTGCAGACAGGCAGCCACACAGCCCCTCCCTTCACTAGCAGCTGAACACCGAAACAGTAGCACAGGAACCTTGGCAAACCATCTTGCCAACACACCCGTCTTTACGAGGTAGTTACAGTGCACTAACTACGCATGCGCCCCAAGCAGAGGACTTCCAAAAAGTATAACAGGGATGACTGACTCGGGTCTCCTAGTGTCTCTGTTCGTGTCCACAACAGTGTATAATCTTGGCTTCAAGGTAGTGGCAAGCGGCTTAAACAGTAGCAGTAATGCTGCAGCTAGTCAGCAGGTTTTCAGTCTTCCTCGTCAGCAGTGTTTATAGAAAGTGTAAATTTAACAAGGAAACTCTATTTTATTGTACCTAAAAAGTGTTAAATTTCTCTTAAAATCTCGGGAGAAAAGGTCTAAAAAAAGGCTAAAAAAAGTCTGCTAGCCTCAGTGGCCGTCTGTCTTAACTCTGTTTGATCAGCAACAAAATGTAGTGACCAAGTCATCTGAAGCACAGGAAAAAAAGCTGCTGCCATTCAAAACTCGAAATTTTGAGTTGTGGATGGAATTTATTTTTTTTAGTGGGGGAAACAAGCTGCCATATATTGATCCCTCTTAATTTTGTAAAAAACAAAAATTCCATGGTATTTAAAATGGTATTGCGTATTGAGGAATTACCTGGATATTGGTATTGAATTTGAAATTCTAGTATTGTCGCAACCCTACTTAAGACCCAAAATGTTGAAGGGCAAGAGAACATGGATTTTAATAATGTCTCTACATTTTGGGGGGCGTTTTGTTTATTTTCTTTCCTCATTTTGGACCGATGAGACATACTTGAATCAGCAGAAAAATGGATCCAGCCCAACTCAGAAACCTAAGTGGCGTTTAGCAAAGAAACGACAACAATAACTGACGCAAACCAAAGAAAAACCATTATGCCTCAAAGAAAACACTTCACAATGGCTCACATAACCATTAGAAAAAATAGCATCTGCTTTATAGTTGACATGGCAACTGCCGTCATCATCTGATGCTTTTCTAATTGTGGTAAAACCTTGCTTCCTCCATTCAATGTGGCATTTCTCTAATGTTTTGTGAAGTACCCTTTAAGTGTTTCATTAATGTCTAATGAGCTTTTCATTAAGAGAATTCAACTGTGGCTTCTCCACAAGATTATAAGCAACACAGGGTTTAACATTGGTAATGATTCTTTGCCGGACTGGGCGGCAATAATAGGTGATGCCTTTGTGCTAAAGTACGTCGTGTTATGAGAACATCAATGCAGAGAGTGGGTGTTGAACTTTGCAAATGTCATGCTGTGTTCCACAAGGCTTGAATTGGACTTGTTATTAACCCAACCCCCAGCCTGTTTGTTTCCCACTCCCCTGTAATATTCAACAATATTACCTTATTTAATTTCCAGACACGGCTCGTCCCCGGCAAAAGTAACACAGGGCCGAGAAAATTGCAATTTCACAACACATCACTGAGCATTTCCTATTATGATTGCCACATGTTAACATGCTTATAAAGTTCAGGAAAACAGTGCAAACACTGTATTACGTCTCTTGATATCCGCTTTACCTGCATTAATTAAGGGAAACGGCGGCAGTGGTTTGCCTGCTTTAGCGATAATGAGGTGCAATGCTAAGTATGAATAACAAGAGATTGACCATATGCGAGGGGGGAACGTAACTAAATGACTGCTGGATAAAGCACAGTCAATGGCTGCCTTAAAATGCATGATTGGAGAGGCTTAGGCTGTAATAAGCAAAGCAAAGTGAATGCTGAACAGAGAGACAATTAAACCACCACATCTGGCAACTCTGATGTGAGTGGGTAGCCCAGCCGCTGCAATTATAGGCCTCTGTCACCACTGTAACCCTTTACTGCCTGAAATGCAGCGCTCGAGTAGATGATGAAGGCCATGCTCTGAGTTTTCAGAACCTGTAAAAGCAAATTGTTACTCCCAACTTGTCACATATGGATGTTTGATCAGGGCCACTTGGCATCCTAATTTTAACACACTTTAGTGTCAACATGGCAATGCAATTATTTGTGTTGCAGATTAGCATTTTGTTGGATGCAAAGGTATAAAATCTGACAGAGGTGTATAGGGTTATATGGTTTTATGTGATATAAGTCAGTCCTGGAATTTTCACCCCAAAAGGCTGGGGTTTGTGGCGAGTGTGTGTTTTATATATATATATATATATATATATATATATATATATATATATATATATATATATATATATATATATATATATATGTATGTATGTATATATATATATATATATATGTATATATATATATATATATATATTGTTGGTTTTTGTTTTTAGTCATTCTGTAGTTAGGCCTTGGCAACTCAACAAACTTGTTGGCATTAGGAACCAGTGGCTTTGTTAGCTGTGGGTTAAAATAAAGCCTTCCACCTTAAACACATGTTCTCCCAACCACAACAAGCTTCTCCTCCATTTTTCAGGTAACCACATCCCACCCCCAGTCTCACTGTGTCTCTTTCACCCAAACGGTGTAGTACATCTATTGAAGTCAGACTAGCTTGGCTCCAAATGGGTGCCCAATGCATTAAAATGTGATGCCGGGAATGTGAGTATGTGACAAGTGTCAGATCACACTTTCAAGGATCGGAGCATGCAGCCCAGATGGCCTGCTGAATCTTGGAAACCCCTGTTAACCATCAACAATTATCAGCTCATTCAATTTTTGGCCTTTTTCCTCAGTCAAGATAACTCTCTCTCTCTCTGTCCCCCTCATGCCAAGCTGCAGGGCAAGTCTTCAATTTATTTTATGTTGAGACCGACTGTTGCAATAAAGGTGAATTCATCCGGGTGGAGAGAACAAGTTTTTGGATAGGGAGAAAAGAGATTTCCACCAAAGTCAAAATGACATTCTGACATTTTGTGTGGAAGTTTTGGTTATGTAATGCACTTCTAGTCTGTCTTAGACTTAGCTATAAGTCATATTTTGCATTCATGCAGCATTTTGGTACATACACCTTTTCTGCCTGTTTGGAGCCATGACTTAGCCTAACATGCAAGTCTTTGGACTGTGGAAGGACCCACCGGAGTTTCAACTAGGAGCCTTTTTGCTTTGAGGCTGCCATAGCATAGTACAGCCAACAAAAAGTTCTGGGCAAACTGCCGAACAAACTTTGCAAGAGATTTTGTTGTTGTTGTTGTTGTTGTTGTTGTTGCCACTTTTTCCCCAAGTTCCTAAATTAACTTTAAATCTTAAGGCAGTCCGCCCTACTGCCGTTGGTCTCTGTTAGTATAAATACTGCATAAAAGCAATTTTGCCAATATTTTGAACTTGCCTGCATATTAACAGTAATTTGAAAGTTTGCTGTTCATGTGTAACATTGTCTTTGTCAGCTCTGAAATAGCTTTCCACCATACACAACTTCAGTGCTCTCTTCCAAAAAAAACCCCCCAAAATACTGAAAAGCTTAGTCTCTTCCCTCTCTGAAGTATTTTACAGCTAGCTGCAATTTATTCAAGGCTGTTAAAACCAAAGGAATAAAGAAAACAAAGGCTTCCCTGCTCAAGAGCTTGATTGTTAGGATCTGAATGGGAAATGCTGGTAGATTAAGTCGACATGGATGGAGCGCGCACTGCATGCAGATGCAGTGATGTGTAATCTATGTAATCTTCGGCACGCACAGTGCTCTATTCGGTTAGTGTATGAAGTCTTTCAGTTCTCCCATGTGTGGGATTCCTCTTTCTAACTTTTTCCGTCTTTTTTCTCATCCGCTCTCATGTGTCCGTGTTCTGTAATGTCACAGATGCATATAGTCCTGCCTCTGTCTGACTCTTTCCCCGTATTGCCACTCCTCTTTGGTGGATCATGGTTCCACAACTTCCGGTCTGTCTCCTTAGCCACGGGAATCTTTGCTGACGTCTCCGCCCTGCAGCCGCAGGGACTGAGAGAGATGGTCTAGAGGCACAGAGAGATAAGAGAGGAGAGACAATCGCATTAAGACTCACTTTACCCCCCTGACCAAGACCAGGGTTTGGGATTTGAATGTTAAAATCAGTAAGCTTAAATCCCTGCATGGCCATTTGTGCATTTCCCAGTCTGAGCACATTACTTCTGCCTCTGCAGTCTTAGCTGCTCGCAATTACGCTGGCACAAATTAGCACGGCATCGTTAAGGGAATAACATGCAGCCATATGCACAAAGAGCCCCTTGGAGTGAGTCTTAGAGAATGACACTGTGGCTGGTGTCTGCACAGCAGTTGAGCTGTCGATGCTACAACACAACATGCTGTTCGAATCTATGGGTGAAGCCTCTTGACATCAAAGGTGGCGCAAAAAAAAGAGGATCTGTGTTTCCTTTTACTGTTCTCTGCACCTGTCAAACTGGGATGTTTAGTTGTTTTTTTTTCCCTTATTTTTGTTGTCGTTTCATTTGCTGCACACCACCCCCCTTCCTTTGCAACACCACAGAGACCCCTAGTGGAATTGAGAGGCATTGCAATGTGTTTGAATATGCGTGTGTGTGTGTGTGTGTGTGTGTGTGTGTGTGTGTGTGTGGTCCCGGACAGATCCCACCATCCCCAAAACTCATTTTCTCTGCCCCTTTCATTTTCTCACACACACACGCACACACACACACACACACACACACACGCACACACACACACACACACACACACACACGCCTTATCTCTCAGCTGTGGACAAATTTTTCTTTTTTCTTTTTGAGCCGTGAGACAAAATGCAAAACTGTCCCCCCCCACACACACACACATAAACACACATGAACACACACACCTCAAATTCGGGGCCTTTCTGTATCTCTAAGCCAGATTTTCCCTGTTAACGCTTTAGCTATCATCTGAGAGCGCTAGACTGCACTAGAGGGCCAAATTAGAGCAGGCCTTGGTAAAATAAAATCCCTTTATCTTTGAACTAGCAAGTACCCAATTATATGCCACAGTTATCTCCCATCTCACAGACTTCTGAGTCCTCGCCACAGGCCAATGAGCACAGAGAGCTAATGAAGAGATGCTGAATCACCTTTTTGCCTTCCTGGACGCACAACTGGTGGGGCCTCCTTGATCATCGGCTGCTTTTTTGTGCATCAGAGTCATTCCTCGACTTTGATGAGGTGGTTCTTTCTCTCTCCTCCCCCTCCTTTGCAGCACAGGCCACTCATTCATGGATATGCCATCGGTTGCGGCATGCATATGATTAGCGTGAAAGAAGAGTGAGAGGCCTCTAATCCTAAGCAGAGAGAAAACGGGTTTTAAAGTGGTTTATCTGCTTCCAGTCACAGAGGATGTGCGCTGAAAATGAAGCGAGCAGAGAGAGGAACTCCTGCTGATGTGAAAGAAGGGGATTGTGTGTTAAAATGTGTTTTCTGTGCGCTTTCCCAGCGCCTCTGTTCTCGTGGCCCTGAACATCCCGGGAAGTCGATCTGGACATCATACCGCCTGTTTGTACAGAAAATTTACCCAAGGTGTTGAAAGCTCTTTCTGGTCTATTCTTCAGTCTCGTTAAACTTTTACATCTGCTGAAAATATTTCTCTCATTGCCTCTGTTTCAGTTGACACGTTTAGTTTTTGTACTCTCTACAGGTTCGGTTCCTATGGATATAGGTTCATTTCAGATGCTGCAGAGAGTCAGTATGCTAAGATATTTAACTCCTTAAGCCCTAAGCTATTATGTTGAAATACCCATCTAAGAAAGATCTTCAAATTTAGCGACTTACAGCTCCACAACTACTAGACCAAGATGAACAACCTTGTGTCCCGTGGGTTAGACAGTTGGAAATGGGGACAAGGAGACTCACACTATACCCAGGCTTCGAAAAGTGTGTTTATTTCACGTGGGGTGGCATAACTCACAAGATTGAACATGTTTGTCTTCACTTGATGTTTGGTTCTTCTTCTTTCGGCTGCTCCCTTTAGGGGTCGCCACAGCCTGTCCCTAGCACCTTCCTCTGTCACACCGACCACCCTCTGCATGTCCTGTCTCCCTTTACCGGTCATGGTCCCTGCATTTAAGTCACACTCTAACCTTTCCCTCTCTCTTCCTGCCTCCGTGTCATGACCATAGGACACCTTATGCATTTGTTTGAGTCAAAGACTAAACATCTGATGCCCTTGGAAGGACAGCAGGCTCACTGACAGTCAGCGGCGACTTCATAATGCGATTATTGTTCCCAGTTGATAAAAAATAAGGCAACTTCCACTTCTTCGCATGTATTTATTTGTATTTAACACTTTTATCTCCATCTGTTTTTTGTTTTTGTTTTTTTTGTTTTTTTACATGACTTCTTGACTGAGGTCTGTTGATTTTGACATCTTTTAAACACAAGTCTCTTTTCTTTTTTGACCGCGGTATCCAACAGAGTCCGTCTCTACCAGCCTTGACAGGATGGGTTGTCTGGCAGCAATTTACAGGTTTTCACTTCTTGGAAGTTGCTTGGACCCAAATGGTGATAATGGTTATGAAACAACCACCATTATCACGCACTACTGAGCACTTAAAAAGGAATTTGGGTGCACTCAAGCCACTGCCCTGTAGCACTGACTTTTGCTGGCAAGAATAAACACCTTTTATTTTTTGATTCACTCCATAAGCTGCGTGTTAACTGTATGAAGTATGAATGAAGGCTGACTTAGTCACAGACCCATAAGGGCAGATCCTCTTATCACAGCAATACAAGTATAATTGAGTCGATAATGTGCAGTTTGAACTCCTGCTTGGCGTGAGTTTTGCATTCTTTACCAGCACAAACCACCCCCTCCTCCCTAAAAGCGGCACTGTGCTGTGGGTGTTTAAAAATTTCTAAAGTGCTTCCTGCAAAATACAGTGATGGAAATGTAAAAGTGGGATCTGACAGAGGAAGGGAGCTTTTGGAGAGCGTAAGAGCTTTTGCGAAGGTACAGCGGTGTTACAAAGTTGGCATGAAAGAGGGTTCAAGAGCGCGTTTTAAAGTTTAAGGGGCCGTCGGGGAATTTAAAAATGGTCTAGCGTGGTTTAAGATGGCACCTCAGGAGAGCGAGGAACTGTTTAGGAATTGATGGGATAGGAATGCTGTCATGGAGTATTTGGGGGATGAAAATGAGAGAATAGAAAGAGAATAGGTTTAATAACGGGTGTAAGTCTAGGTGTTCAGAGGTTTGTTGAAGAGGCAGCAGATATCATGTGGTGTTCCCCCCAATTTGGGAAAGAGCATTCTGATTTTTTTAATTAATTAATTTTTTAAATTGTTTTTTAGGGGGAAAGAGCTCAATTGAATACTTTTACAGAGCGACTCATATCTCATAACCTTCCTCTTGTCTCCCACAGGAAATCCAGTCAACTTGACGTGCAGAGCGTTCTTCGGATACAGCGGAGACGTCAGTCCACTTATCTACTGGATGAAGGGGGAGAAGTTTATTGAGGATCTGGATGAGGAGCGTGTTCAAGAGAGCGATGTCAAGTAAAAGCTTCAGTGCCTTATCTGGCCTCATTTACACTTTGATGTAGCAAATTTTGCAAATTGGGAATGTTTGTGTCAGGGACTTTTCTTTACACTCCTTCCTATCCCCTCCGGATAGGGAAACACACTGAGTACTAGACCGAGCAGCGACTTCCAGGGCATCTAAATGAAGCCCAAGTGCCCAAAACTACAGTTCATCTGTGGCCACTTAACGGTGGCTCCAAAAGCAAGTCAGTTCCCACAGACACTCATGTTAAAATGTCCAACAGCAGCCATGAAATAAGCGTGCTGGCAGCCTGGTATGAATAAGAGTTTAGGTCTTTAGAGCTAATTTGCTGATTGCATGGGAGGGTTATATATATTTTTTATAACTCACCAGGTTGGATATTGTTGAGGCTTAAATTTAAGGCTGCTTTGGTAGACATGCTGACTCTGACTGCTGTCTGCAGCCTCATCTCTGCTAATTCCCATCACAGAATTCAACCTCTCAACTGTGTTTTTGCCTTTTGGACCATCCATCCATTTTCATCTGGTTAGCCACTGCAGGATAGGTTGGAGCCTATCCCAGCTGCCATAGGGCGAGAGGCAGGGTGCACCCTAGACAGCTCGCCAGTGTGTTGAATGGCTGGCACAGAGAGAGACACAACAATTCACACTATTAGACTAACCCATGCATGTCTTTGGACTGTGGGAGGAAACCAGAGTACCCAGGGAAAACCCACGCAGGCAGAATGAGCAAACTCCACACAGAAAGACCCCAGCCTGGATTTGAACCAGGACTTTCTTGCTGCGAGAGAACCACTGCACCACCATGCTGTTCACCATTTGAAACATTTTAATAGTCTTTTATAATTATTCTATGTACTAGTCCCCGTCAGGCCTTCCTCGAGACCTCTGCAAAGGCAAGATAGCACACAGAAACTACTCCACCATGTGTGAGGCGCTCAGGCCTCCCAAAACACTGAGACCTCATCAAATTTTAAAAAAGGCCATCCAGTGTCTAGATTTGAAAAAACGAATAGAAATAAAAGAAAAATATGTTGATATGACCATTATTAAACCAGTTATTGTAGCAGAGATGGAACAAAATACTATAATATATTCACGAGTTATTTCTAATCTCTTCAAAAGCAGCACAAGACCCCTAGGCTGAACTGGTAAACACCTATTTAAACCCAATTTGCCACAACTCTGTGACTACCCATCAACACACCAAACAATGAAGGGAACCATTCACTACCAAGCTACCATCTAAATATTCATAGTGAGTATTTGATATTCATGAATGCCTTATGTGACCGTTTAATAATGCAGGAAGCTATGCATATATATATATATATATATATATATATATATATATATATATATATACACACACAGTTCAGGAATTGCTCCATCAGTTAAACAAAAGTGCAGCAGCACAACAGATGGAATCTCCAACCAAATGGCCTCCTTTTCCATTTGGGTGACCACCGTGTTTTTGGCTCATTAATGAAAACAGAGGTCTGTTTACTCGGAAATCAACATCAGCTGCGGCTGGTTGACCATCCAAAAATGCAGGCTGAATGTGATGCTGCTTCCTTTCGTTTACAAGTTTATGAAATGTTGCACTCTTCAGGTTGTAGAAGATTATATTTTCCCTATTAAATTCAGCAATAAGGAGAATATTAAATTCCAAACAGCACAAATTAAAAAAAAAAATTTTGGTCATCAGTTACAGGAGGCTAAACCATTTCTAATATTTTGTGTCCACAAAATTTTCATTTATGATTGGCAGTAGTGCTTCCCATGAAACAGAAAAGTTAATTGGCAGAAGACGGATTTCTACTTTCAAACTATGAACTGGACATGTTGGGAAAAGTTTTGTTTCAGTTTGAAATCACTGACATATGGAACTGACCCAGGATCATTTTTATTGATTTACTTTGAATCAGCTGAAAAAGAAAAAAAAATTGTATTGCTTGTGCTTTAGTCCTGTTTTTCACCTGTGACTGGAAATTTTATAGATTTGCTGCTACATTTACAGCATTACAACACTTCTGTTTACTTGACATTCTTGGTCAAGTGCTTGTATTGGGTTGGACCATTTTTTTGCTACAGAAACCAATCCTGTAGCTCTTTTATATACAGAGCAGCAAATCTGCTTTATATCTTATATCTTTATATAAAAGATGGGCTCAGGTAATGTGCCATCACCCACAGGTTTGGGAAGCTCCATTTTAAAGGCTTAACTTAATCATTCTGGCCGCCACCACGCTGGGTTTTTGGATCCAGAAGCGACCACATTTAAACATTGGGCTGTTGTCAACTAAGTTGTCAGCTAAGACAACAGACATAGATACTTGCTAATTAGTGCTAAATAACATACAAACTAAATACTAGAATTTAACTCACAGAACTGGAGCACAGACTTCTTCCCAGACAGACTGTAAGTACACTTAACCAACATTATTTGTCAAATAACTGTGTTAAAATGTTTTAAAAGGCACCAACGCCTAAAAGACAGTTGATATATTAATTACAGTGACTTGAGGTGGGGCCTAGCAGACAAGTTGCCACGCAAGTCAGCATCCATCTGTCAAAGCAGCGACACCCCTAATCTAAGTAGTCTAAAAGGTTAAGTTGTGAAAAATGTTATTATGAAGGGATAAATTAACTACACAGACCAAAACAGTTTGGTTGTAAATGTGTTTATTTCATGGCTAGAGTTGGCAGGGAGTGGCTATTTAATGAACTGCAGTGGGCTTCATTTTTCAGCTTTAGAAATTGCTGCTTGGCCTTTGCACAGCCCTCTGTTCCTCTGTTGGATTTGGATCTGGTGGCTGTTAACGCCATTTAACACTATAAAATCAGTCTTATCTGATAGACTTTGGAGCTTGAAACAAGTGACTGGACTTCTTTAAGTTTCTTGAAGACATTTCACCCCTCATCTGAAAGTCTTCTTCAGTTCAGAGCTGAAGAAGCCTTTGGCTAGAGTTGAACTTTCCAACTTCAGAGCTGAAAGTTTATTGAACTTAAGTTCAAGAAACTTAAAGAAGTCCAGTTGCTTGTTTCAAGCTCCAGAGACTACCATGATCTGGATGAGTGAGAAACTACACAGGCATGTCTTATATGATACGAGCTTTGTGAGAAGGTATCCTTCTCAAAGGGGGTGGACACGGTCAGCACCAATACACAGGTAGGCTTTGGCATATTAATGCAGCTCAGCTGGTAAAAGGGTACCCACAGGGTGCCTAGAAAACATTCCTTACAATATTACATTACTGGCACTAGAATGAATGGATCCATGTCTGAGAGGAGTGGCCCCACTTATGGTCTGCCCTGGCCCATCTACTTCAAGGTTTAATCTTTTGAGATGCTCATTTGCATATCTTGCTGGTAAAGAGTTGTTATTTGAGGGTTTTTTTGTACAGGTCAAAACCAGTCGACCCATTCTTCTCTGATCTGTCCTCTCAGCAGTTCATTCTGCTCCTGAATTGTCATGAAGTGGGTGTTTTCTTTTCTGACATTCTCTAGATGTGGTTTTGAAAGTCTCGGGAGCTTAGCAGTGTCTAACCCATTCTGATAAACATCAGCAGATCCTCTTACCCATGTCTACATGCCTAAATATGTTTACTTTCTGTCTCATTTTGGCTGATTAGATATTTGCTTTAATGAGCAGTTGAACAAGCGTACATAATGAGGTGCCCAGTTAACCAGTGGGTTGTTATCATACAGTTAAATCAGTTTATGCTTGGCATGTATAATACTGTCAGCTTGGTGGATGGGGACCTCATATTACTGATTAACTGGCTCAGATGGCTCATACGGTCTGTGATGTTGCCAGAATTGCAGCGTAGTTGATCTCTGCTTAATCATAAGCCTGAGAAAAGGTCACAGTTTCCTTGTTTGGTGGACTAACAAGGGCAGACCATTACACCAATGATGTACTTTCTTTTTCAAGATTATGCACTGATCTTCAAGCAGTGAAGGTCAATCGAAATCCAGAGTAAAGTGCTCGCCCTCCTTAAACGAATAATCAAACCTCATCATCAATACAGGACCCCCGAGACTGTTACAGGATAACATGTATGAAACAGTGGAAACACTCAAGTTAGTAGAACATAGCAACAGTTTAATTAAAGATCTTGGATCGATACAAAGAGAGAGCACAGCATAAACAGTGCTGTGCAAAAGTCTTGAGACACTCCTTACTTCAGTTCTTAAAAGTGCTCTTGGGCAATAGTTCTCCAGGCTTTCTGAAGGTATTTCAAAGTTTTTCTTTTGCTGCTTTTTCACTCATTTTTTAGTCCAGTCCTTGTACCTGACTGTTTTCAGAAGAATGTTGTTCGTTTGTTAAGCCACTTGGTGCTGACCTATGAATTATTCAAAGATGTAAGAGGCACCTAACTCAAGGGGTGAACGAATAATAAGTATTGTTACACCCACAAGGTGATTCCCAAAGAGATAGTAGCCAAAAACTTTGCATATCTCGTCAAGGTGTGCACTGTGGTTTTAAAACCATTTTCAGGAAACTGAACAAGTGGAGAGGAAGTGGCATGGCTAAAAACTATCTACAGCAGATGAATAATATCTGAAAGCCATTTTTCTTAAGAAACAGGAAAAAATCCAGCATAGACCCAACACAGGACCTGAGAGATGCATCTGATCCATCTACTGCTCACTGAAGCCTCATCAGAAATGGTCTCAGTGGAAGGGTGGCTGTCAGGAAGTCATTCTTACGTAAGGGAAACAGGGAGAAAAGGCTGAGGTATCCCACATTACACAAGAACCGGACTGAAAATTAGAGGCAACTAATGGAGTGATGAATACAAAATTAGAAATTCTTGATTAAAATTGTCATCAAAGCATACCTGGAAAATCACAGAACAATATCAGTCATGGATCGGCCTCCCCAGAGCCCGGACGTCAACACTGTTGAAACAGTGTGGGATCATGTTGACAGAGAACAGAACAAAAGGCAGAAACATCCAAAGAAGAGCTTTGAATGTCCTTCAAGAAGCCTGGAGAACTATTCCTGAAGACTACTTAAAGAAATGAGAAGAAAGCTGCCTCAGAGAGTTCAGTCCGTGCTGAAGAATAAAGGTGGTCACACCAAATATTGACTTTCAAGCTCGTTAGAACTATAAGGAGTGATTGTAATGAGAAATAAAGGGTGGCTCAAGAGAGTACTACACACATTTTTGTGAAGAGGATTATCAAACATTTAAATACAAAATAAATATGTTGACAGTACTAAAGACATCTTTTCTAAATTAATACATACGGAGTATAATGTATTTATAATGTAAATATAATGCATTTGTGCAGTAATGTGGTCACAGTCTCCCAGATGTGGTTAGAAAAATGCAAGCAACAAATAATTCCAGCAGTGATCGGGAAAATCTTAATCCTTGGGAATGGGTTTCTTTGCTCTGCTGTCATCAAGAAAACACACTATAAATACACTGAATTGCTTTAGCTGAAGAAGAAAATGCATATTAAAAAATGTCAAAAAAATATATTAATTTAATTAAACTATTCCATTTGCATTATGACAAGCCAGGAAATGGTTCAATCTTTTTTTTTTAAATTTTGTTCAGTGAAGCATTTTTGCTCATGTGTCTATATTGCATTAACCGCATATAATGTATGTTTCGTGCCCTGCCCCGCTGTCCTCCTCTCACGGACCGCACGTATGACTAGAAAAATTCTTGTTGTCGACAAATGCCATGTAAAGAAAAGGTTAACCATAAGCAGCACGACAAGGCTGGGAGGAGAGTTAGCGGCCCAGTCAGTGACCTGGCATTTCGAGATGTCTCTATTAGCCTGCTAGCATGCTCCGTCCGGCTCTCAGCACCACTCTCCGTCGTGAAGGACACCGGGCCAATTAGAGCCTACAGGATTTAAGGGGACTGTGGAGGTGGAGGGGGTGTGGGTGGCAGGTGGCGACACTGCGTAGGTGGTATAATAAAGATGAGAAGATGGAATATTGAGCAGCGCACCACATGCAGTTAGAAACCTGCTTTCATACGATAGTCAAATGAGGTAACAAGGCAAGAAATCAAAGGCATGACCGTGAGCTACTTTGAAGGTGTGTGTGCGTGCGTGCGTGTGTGCGTTCAGGCGCAGACATGAGGAGGCATGTGTGCATGTAGCGGAGCATACACGCATTCATATTTTTGTTGTGTGCCACTGTGAGATACTGTCTCCCTCTGAGCATTATTATTTATTTTATTTTTTGTTCCCATTTGAGTGTGCACCACTTCAAACCCACTCACTGACATCATTCCATGAGCTTTTAGCTTTGAAATGGAAATTAATCACACAGGAGTATTCCCTTAAGGGCCGCCTGTAATACATGAAATGGAGCTTTTGGCACAATGTTTCACCACTGAGATTCAGGGTTGATAAAAGAAAAAAAAAACATTAAAAAAAATTGTGGCTGCAGACTTCGTGGATCGGTGAGAAGACGCAGCACAGAATGCACACATAAAGACTTTGCTGCTTAAGTTTGAAACCAGAAGAAGTTTCAGTCCCCGGCATATGGGCATAGAGCACCGTTTTGAGCAGCAGTTGAAGTGTTAAATTTCATTTTATACCGAAAATTAATGTTCTGAGATATATCATGGGGAATCAGGTGACTAACAACATCAAGGGTCTCTCCTTATTAGTGCTCCAAATTCAGCAGCGCTCATTACTGTCTGAAAATAAAAGTCTAATCCTTTAAACCTTTGTGGAAGTGTATGCAGTGTAAATAGGATTTTGTAATTTAATATATGGATAATTATTATATGAAAGTGGAACTAGTTGCCTAGCTTAAAAAGACCTAAAGTACAGGTCTGCTAAGTTAGCAAAGCTAGAGAGAGACACCTTAGCGTTGACTATCCAGTTAGTATAGTCAGGATATTTACAATGTCCACCAATTCCTCTATAGCTCTTTGCTGTTTTTTCCCAAGATTTTGGTCCATGTGTACTGGTTAACATATTCAATTGGCACTCTGTTGTACCTGCTACTCAGTGGACACAATGGCACCCAGCAAAATTCAGTTGTTGTACCAGTAGCACGCAGATATTTTAACTTATGTGTCTTCATGGTCTAGTTCTTGTAGCTACCACTAAAAAGAACGTTGAGCAGGGGCAACCGGAAGTGATCGATGTGGCCTGAATTTGAGCGGAAGTACGTCACCACTACTCATGGAATGTAGGCTATTAAACACAGAACTATAGTGTTTCTTGTTTCACTGTAAAATCTGTTTCAGCACCTGTGCACTTCTACCACCTACCAGCTGACCTTTACCTTGACAAACGCAATGAATTCTCACCATGCTCATCAGTATCGGTACAGCAGCCTAGACATCTATTCTGAATTACTTGTCTGGAGCTTCCAGAGGGGCATGATCATGCATTCAAAGAGAAAACAAACAGATATGTTCTCTCAAGTGTTTTCAGGTACCAGTTAGGGTACATGGCTTTTGCACCATGTCATCTCTACCAGATACATGTAGATGTTAGAGATCTTAGTCACAACATTAAAACCAGTATTGTGTGGATCCCCCCTCATGTTGCCAGTAAAGACGGACACACCTGAACAGTGTCTTTTAGTGTCATGAACAGGTACATTTTATTTTAAGATTGTTATTTTTTTGGCTTTTAATACCTTTGGTTGGATAGGGAAAGCTACAGAGGCAGAGCAGGGATGGCAAATGCACTAGGGCCGCTGCATATGGGTGATGCACTCTACCAACTGAGCTATGAGGGTGCCCTTGAACCGTTACATTGGTAGCAGATCCTTTCTATCCTGTAGGTTACAGGGTGGGGGGCTTTGGTGGATCAGGCTTCTTCTGGCTCATCCTGCAGATGCTCATTCAAATTGGTATCTGGGGACTTTGGAGACCAGGTGAAGGCCTTGTGACGTTCTTGAACTTGTGGCATCGTCCTATTGGGGGAGACCTTAGCCATCAGTTATGGGTGTATTATTGGTAAATGACTTAATCTGTATCAGTGTTCTCATATTTTGCAGGGAATTTAAAAAAAAATGCATATATGGATTTTCAAGTGTGCACATTAACCTATATATTCATAAATGTTACTATGTACATACATATTTTTAAAAATCCAGTCTCACAGCTGTGCACAGAGAGTAGAAATAAAAGTCCTTTGCCAACATCATCTGACAGTTTGAAAAGTGGAGCACTCCTACTACTTACTGATGCAACAGTGCTGCACATGCATGCCAGCTCAAATCATGTGCATATTGGATGATCTGTCATTGTATAAAATATTACATTTCAGATCAGCTCTGATCGACAGTAATTCAAATCAACCTTTCAGATGTAATGTTTCAGTCTAATAAGTGATGTTTACTCATATTTGAAGTGAATAATGATGCAATATTCTGCCTCTCAGCCACGGTGGCGTGCGCTTTCACTCCCGCTGTACTTTTCCATTCCACGGGCCACAGACCCCCTTTGTGTTCAGGTGAACCCTGGTCTGATTTAGCGAGGTGTACCTGAGTTAGAAAACTGTTTTGTTGTTGTTGGGTTTACAGTGAAACTGCTGTCAGGTCTTTGGTAGATTTACCACGTGAAACATTAAGTCACAAAGCACCAAGATGTTTTTTTTTTGACCCCGAGATGTGTGCCAGGCACCTGGCAGATGTACGTGTGGGTGTGTTCACACTTCACGGTTCCTCTTTTCCAGGAACTCACTTATTCCTTCACTTAAGATTTTCACTAACAAGTATGATGGATATGATTGTTTCCGTAAACAATCTGTGTTGGGTTACACATGGGTGCCACCTCTTTAAAAAACCATCAACATGAATCTATATCCCGGCCCTGTGAACCCTCGTCATATCTGCCTGACTGGCCACACAGTGGAGAACGACGAGCTCACAGGCACTATAAGAAAAGGCTGAATGAATTACCTTCTGTCGTATATACTCGCATAACCTTTACCCCAGGAGCTAACCTTTCTGCTATCCTTGCAGGAGACCGTCTTAAAAAGTAAAACTTCATCATTAGGTTTTATGAAGCTGCTAGCTCATGTAGCAGCAACATGATTACCTCTAATAGTTCTTCTTTGTGCATGGTCAATAAAAGAAGTTTCCCTGCGCAGTGATAATTTCTATGTGGGACACCAATTATTAGCAGCACTTTGTAAAGCTAATGTAAGCTATTGCCATGGCAGCAGTGGGTGTATTGTAGTTATTCTTTATCCTCCCAGCACTTCCCAATCTGCTTTGTTTACCTTGTTCATTGATCAACAAGAATTAGATGAGTTTTCATATTCAAATGCCCTGCAGCAGGCAGCAGATAAATGCCCGAGTGGCACTCACACCTTTTTGTGCTATTAGGCCCATGCATCATTAAACAGGGGCTAGAAATAGCTGTAAATTTGGTAACCTTAAAAAGATTATCTGCTCATATATATCGTGCCTGTTTTTGCACAACAGCACAGCAGGAGAGATTCTGCTCTTTTAACCAACATTGTTTTGCTGTTGGTTTTCTTTTATAACAGTAGCTTGTTCCAAAAACAGGCATTGATCTTTTATTTTCCCAATTCTTGTTTAGTACCAGTTTTGTGCTAGTATTAGTTAATTGCTGATTCTGGTTAACTGTGAATGCAGCTGGCTGGGAATGCCTGAAATCCTGTTTTATATCCCATGGGAAACACCCATTTTGATGGTTAATGTTGTCAGTCCATTGAATGGTCTTTATCATTTGGAAACACTTCCACAGATATTGCCAGTAGGCGCCTTCCTCCAACCAACTAGCATCTGCCGCTTCATGTCAACTCATAATAATAATAGGTAAATAATAGGTACAGTGTTTACATTTTGTGTGGTGGCAACTGTTCAGCGCACTTGGTTGTACGTGCACCTGTCCTCGTGGTTGCTAGAGGTCTCTTGTATAATCTGAGGTCTCCTGCATACACAATGCTGTTTATATGGATGTTGATGCACGTCCTTAACTACAAAAGTATATGTGGGCATCTGCTGATGATATCTAGGGAGTTCTTTGCAACTCATAAAACTATAAAATTGCTGGTACCCAAAGTGGGAACCTCTGAGTCGGGAGGAACTATAGCAAGAAATTCAAAGCTACCTGGGCAATGCAGACTGCAGAATCTGTCCTCCATGATTATCTGTCCTATGTAATAACCCCATCTCCCACCTCCTTATGCTGTGCTAGTTGTAAAACTTGCTGATTTGTAGGCTGGTTCTCAAAAAGTACCAAAGCTCTTCACCAGTGCTGGAACCATATCTGTGCACAAAGTGGGATATGACCAAATGACTCTGATGATCCCTGGAAGTTTCCTATCATGCCATCATGTGAAACTGCCACTCTTGGAGGCTGAAGACAAACTTTTGTGTTGTTGGGGTTTTTTAAACTTTTTTTTAGTTCACACTTAAAGTTAGATCTACACACTAATAAACTTATTCTGTCTCACTTTCCGAAGCTTAGAATTTTTTCCGAGAAAAGCCACATGGTCTGATTTCTAAGCTGAAAAGGGATTTACCTCTTACCAGAGATTATTAAATAGCAGCCAGGCTCTTGTACAGAACAGCTTAGTTGAAAAGTGCTTAGTTTGTTCACATTTGTGAGAATATACCTCGACGCTTTGAGGGTTTGGGTGTCAACTCTTCCTGATGGCTTGTTAGCATTGTCAGTGCCTCTCATTGAAGCCACTTAGCTGCAGTGTGACACCATTCTTTCTCCTCTCTTAAACAAGGAAGACAATGATAATGAAGAGAAGGCTGTGAAAATCCATTTTATGCTAATGAACACAATATCCTGCCAAGAGAAAAAGAAAATAAGCTTTCAAGTATCAGAGTGTTTCTCCAGTACACCAACTGTGATCAAATAGTCAAAGCAATGGAGTCTACTCTTTGCACATGCTGTTTGTAATGTGTTAGAGTATATAGATTTCTAGGAAAGGGAATACTTTGTAACAAAAGCATCATCTCACTGAACCTTCTGGCAAAGTGTTGTGTGATAGGTCGGTGCTGTAGTGCATCGTGACAGTCGCGCTATTATCCCCATACCAATGTGTCACATGCGGTCACCGTCAAGAGCCTCAGCGAGTCATCGGAGCGGTAATTTTCATGGGGGAAAATGTGTCATGACTCATATGGTGTTTGCTTATCGGCAGTCACGGACAGGCAGCTCCCACCTTCATGTAGCTTTCTTCCACTGATGCACTAAAATGTTACCTGTCTCAGGAAAAAAAGTAGAGTTTGGAACTGAGCTAAGATTCTGTCTGTTGTAGGTGCCTGGTGTTTCTAACTTGGGAAAAATAGTTGCAAATGTTTACTGTACAGGTATAAAGTGCATGGCTTGTCTCAGACAGCGTCTCAGATTTGCACTCTACCCAGACAGAAGTAATTCCAAGGTCATGATTTATGGATTTTAAGATGCACGCTGTAGACAGAATTCAAATTTCCTTGGGGGTGAACCTTTTCGTAAGAAGATATTTTATTAAAGAGTCAATATTCCCTCTTATGACTTTTTGACTTTAGTTTTGTTTTTTCTGATCTGGCATTGGTATTTCGAGTCTGTAGTTGCAGAGCTGCAAACACTGGAATAGCAAAAAATGCAAACAGTTTCAGCCCTGCATGTTCTGACTCAGAATTTTCCTGCTCCATTTGTTTCTTTGTCTCAATCAGACTTGTTAAAAGATTTCAGATGCTACTTTGATGTGTACCTCACACAATGAGGTGCTTAGAAAAGAGCTTGAAGTCATGATGTTGCTCACATTATACCAAACAATCTGTATCTTGGTTTCATTTTACCAACCAAAAAGTCCAAAAACCTTTGGCGGGGAAAGCAAAGCGCTAGCTGATCCTTCCTGATTAATTGATGGAATCTGTCCACCATCAGACACTTTGTGTTCAGCACTTGCCTTCGGCTCAAACGGCAAATCATCCTTTCATCATCACCACGACACCTCAAAAGTCCAGCTCCGTTTCATCCGTTTGGGTCCAAATCAGAGAGGAAAGACTTTGGAGTGGGTTAGCTCCAAAAGTCTACAGTATCCGCTTTGCGACACCAAGCAGATGCTTTCTTTAGCGATCTCTTAACACGAAAGAAGGGAAAGTGAAGGAAGCAGGTGAGGATTTTTGACTCTGGGTTGGACATGGACAGCAACAATACTCAGGTAGGCTGTGGCATTTATACAATGCTCAGTTGGTATTAAAGGGCCTAAACTGTGCCAAGAAAATGTCCCCCACACCATTACACCTCCAGCAGCATTAACTGTTGATACAGGATGGAGACATGCTTTGGCCATGCCACCATCTGCTGCAGCAGAATTCAAGACCGGGCAAGATATTTCCAATTATGGTGAGCTGATATTTTCTTAGCCTCACTCTCCTGTTCTTAGCTTAGGAGTGGCATCTGCTTTGGTCTTCTGCTGCTGTAGACCATCTTCTTCAAGGTTCAGAGATGCTCATCTGCATACCTTGGTTGTCATGAGTTGTTATTTGAGTTTGAGTTGCCGTCCTATCAGCTTGAAGCAAATCTGGCCATCATCCTCTTTGAACTTCAGCAGGTCATCCTGACCACGTGTCATTACTTAAATGCACTGAGTTATCGCCCTGTGATTGGATGATTAGATATTTGCATTAATGAGTACTTGAACAGGTGTCCCTAATAAAGAATATTTATTGGTCTAGTAAAAAAAAAAAAAAAAAGGTTGGTAATAAGCTGAAGAGTAAAGCTTTTGTTTCTGAGAGCTGCAATTTTAAGCATCGCATAGCCATTGCATAACTTTTTTTTTCTTTAAAATTCACATTTTGCAAATTAAAATCATAGCAGTACGGTGGTGCAGTGGTTAGCACTGTTGCCTCACAACAAGAAGGTCCTGGATTTGAATCCAGCCCAGGACCTTTTTGTGTGACGTTTGCACGTTCTCTCCGAGTCTCCGGTTTCCTCCCACAGTCCAAAGACATGCAGTTAAGCCAAGGTCAACTGGTGATTTTAAATTGCCCATAGGTGTGAATGTGAGACATAACAAGAGAACATTAGAAAGCTAGGTGTTTTCCTTCTAAGTTGGTGGAGCCAAACTGAAGTTAAATACAGAACTTACTTATTATTGATTGATTTTTTTTTTCAAAAATTTGGGATAGATCTCAAAACACTAACAGGTGCACGATGCTAAAAAAATCTGGTAAAACATCTCACAACTAATGATTTTATTTATAACATGATTGGATAAATAAAGGCCTGCCTACAGTCCAGATCTGTCACCCACTGAAAAGATGGCACAGCATAAAATATAAACATTTGCCAAATGAGACCCTGAACTGTCGACTAGTTAACATCCCATAGCAGGCAACAACAAGGAAACTTTTTACTTTTTCTGAAAGTTGTTGCTGGCATCAAATTCGATGTAATTTATTTTCATTTAATTTGATTTTTGTCGGGTTTTGGAGAAGAGTTATTACTGCAGTTGTGTGTCTGCTGCTGGATATGGAAACGTGCTGTGAACAGAGAAAATGAAAACAAACCTTGAGAGCCACACTGCGTGCACACGTCTCTCTGCCAGCATTTTCTCTCAGTGCATTTTTAGCTGGTTATATTACCTCCAAGTGGCCAAATAATTAAAGAGTTCACATTTAAAGCTACAATAACCGACATCTTTGACAACCTCGGGGCAGTGCGACGAGTTGGCAACATATGGCAATACCTGTTTAACTCATCTAGCACATACGGTGCGATGCTGCTAGGATGTTGTGAAAAGAGAGTCAGATATTCACTTTGCATTTTCTGCTCTGGTCTCCACCACATCCTGCTGCTAAATATAATAACACACTATTTTTTTTCTGCCATTCGGTTGCAGGCCTGAAAGAGTACAGCAGGTTTATCAGTGCTTTTTTAATGCAAACAGAAATAATGACTAAAATACATATTAAAGATAAGACCAATAAAGCCAAAACATTGAGTTTACATCTACACTGATTCAATAAAGTACCTCAGAAAATAACCAACTATTTGAGTCCTGCTCAGGTAATAAAGTGTCTGGTCTTCAGCAGAAGTCCCCATTAGCTGGCTTTTTGGGTCATTAACCTAATGACTATATTAACATTTGTTTATCCGGCCCCCACCCTTCTCCGTTACTCAATGCAAAGCATGCTGCCGGCCTCAGAGTTTCATTTTCACTGACCTGCGTGCATTTATTGTCCCCCCCTCCTTCCCCGCAGGACAATCCGGGAGCACCTGGGAGAGCAGGAGGTTTCGATCTCTCTGACCATCGACTCTCTGGAGGAGAGCGACCTGGGCAACTACTCCTGCTACGTGGAGAACGGCAACGGACGGCGGCAGGCCAACGTCCAACTCATCAAGAAAGGTGAGCCAAGCGTACGCCCAAGCACACAGATTCATTTGCAAGGTGGAAAAAAATAAAACAATTTAAGTCATGAAGTGTGTTTCACCATAAATCTAACAGATGAATAGAATAGCCTTGATATTTAATAATGGGATGTTACAGGAGAAAAACACCATTTAATACCCCAGGCCTCCACTCTGACGATGGAGTGAATCTCCTGCAGCAGTTTGCAGAGTAAAAAGAAGAACTACTGGCGGGATTCTGGGAGTTGACCAGTTGTTTCCTGCCTTGGGGAGGGGGGGGGGGTTGGAAAAATGGGACGGTTTGGTAGATAGTGCATAAAGTCTATTCATCCACCTCAGCCTGAGGAAGCATTAGCTCACAGAGAGAGAAAGAAAGATTACTTACAGAGAGAGAGGCAGCCTTCGGTGTTATGATGCCAGACAAGCTGCTCGAGTGTCTGGCAATGACCTCTCCCAACACACAAATCCTCCTTTGATCGCTGAACTCTCACTCATTTTCTCATCTTTCATCACTGGTGACTGTCTCCTCTGCCCCCCCCCCCCTCAGGCTTTTTATCCAAGCAAACATTTTTTTACTCTCTGATATCGCCTCACTGAGCATTGACTGTTTGAAAGTTGATTCCATGATGGTTTTAAAGAGAGAGAGATGCGCATCTTCGGTGTGGTTATTTAAGTTGTTGTTTTTTTAAACGAGGCCAGAGGAGGGGGTGGTGTCTTTGCATCCTTAAAGTTGTCAGCGTTGAATACATTAACATAGTAAGATATTTCTCTTCTCTTTTAAGCCTACTGCTTTGGATCCAGCTTTGATGCCGGCCCAGTTCCCCTCCATTTGCTATATTAAAGGGGCTTATGCTGAAAAGTCGAATCTCAGAATAAACTGCAGGAGATTAGCCCTGTCCTCGCAGGATAGCGGGACTACATAAAACTGACTCATTTCAGTGTTGTTTTTGGGTTTTGTGCTGCATCTGTGGCGTGGCTCCATGCAAGTGTAGTTAGTGTTAACGCTGCCTTTCTGAAATGCATCTCCTCGCTCGTCTCTCGAAGCTGGCCGTGTCAGCGTGAGCACATCTTTACTCTTTCCCCTTTTTTTTAACTCATGCAGATACTTTGCGTCACGCAGCATCAGTCAGAATATGTTGCTTAGCATGAAGATTTATCCTTATTTCCACTTCTTGTGCAGCTTCTTGCTGTGGAGAAGTTGGAAGTCTCCAAGTCCTCCTGACCGACTCGTTTCTGAGCAGCGGCATTAACGACTGCAGCAGCAGCACTGGCAGTAAATTGCTCCCAGTACTGGAAGTTCAGTGTAGATTCTCCATTTGTGAAAGTGAGGAGCAGCAGATTCAGGTTTCCAAATTTTATTTTACTATTAAATGAGCACTTTGCCTTTTCATCATCTCTCTTTTCATCTCCTTCCCTACGCGACGAGAGATGCAGGAGTGGAGGGAGAGAACGAGATGATGTATCACCCGATGCCATGTGGCTCCATCAAATCCAGCCTTCCAGTCGTCAGGAGCTAATTTGTCTTAATCTGTCCCACTGCAGCGCTGCTACAATATGGATGCCAGGCAGAGAAGAATTGGCCTCCTCTGCTATAATCTCTGCTGCTTGAGAAGCAGCTGGCTCGTTATACTGTCCAGATATCTGAGCGGAGAAGCAGCAGGGACTAAGGCGGGGAGGGCAGAGAGAGTGGCAGTGGAAAGGACGGTGAAGAGGAAGCGAGGGATCCAGCTTCTCGTGGTGCTTGTTAGCTGGGGCACCTCTCTCACAGAAACTAACTCAGGATGATACTCGAGGCCAAAGTTGCAGAAACTACAGCAGAAAGGGAGAAAGTCAGAGGCTCAGTGGGGAAAAGCTGCGTTTATGCTTCCCTGTGTTTGTTTTGGGTTTTTTTTTTTTGTACTTGCTCATATGTTCGTCTGTGAGTTTGGCTGAAGGTCGTCGCGGGACGGGCGTGATGAAGCGGCACGGGCCGTGCTCGTTAGCTCTCTAGAACATCATCCTTCATCATGGGAGCTGTCAGCCTGATGGCCGCTGCAGTGGGACGGGCATCGCGCAGTCCGGCGAGGTTAAACGTGCGCCGGTGATGGATGGTGATGCACGCGAGTCCTTTCTGTCCATGTTTATGTGTGTGTGAGTGTGTGTGCAAGATTGCAGTCGGTCCAGGCTTTTTACTGTTGTCCATTAGTCAGCCAATGAAGGCTGACCACCCAGATTTTGTGAGGCGTAGCCAAGAGAAAAACTGCAAAAGATGGACAGAAAACACTGTAACAAAGAAAAAGCCTTGAAAATGAGACAAGATCATGAAAAGACAAAGCAGGTTGCCTGGATTTCAAGGCAACTTACTAGACCGTGGAGCTTAATGGTTGAGTCCATTGTCCAGTACTGTGATATATCACCTTCAGTCCTCCTGAGGATAGCTTCTACTGAATAATTTAACTATATGGATCTTTTTTAAGATAGCATGAATAGATATACACTGCTGTGCTAAAGTCTTATCCCACCCTCATATATTTTGCTTCCATTGAACCAGACTTGTATTTTTTTAGAAAGTGGTCTTCAGCAAAAGTTCTTCAGGCTTTCAAAGTTTATCTTTGGCTACTTTGTCACTCAGTTTCAGTCCAGTGCTCATACCTGACTATTTTCAAAAGAATGTTTTTTTTGTTTGTTAAGCCCCTTAACACTGACCTGTGAATCATTCAAACATAAATAAGGTGCCTAACTCAAGGAATCAATCAATGTTATCTGTACATAACAGACAATTTGGCACAAAAAAAAACATGTTAAATAGTATTCTTGAGTCTGACAGTCATAAAACAGTACAGCGATTCCCAAAGAGCTAAAAATTGGCATATCTCAGCATGGTGTGCAGTATGTCCTTAAAAAAATGAGGAAACTGGACAAGTGGAGGACAAAAAAAGAAGAGTCTGGCATAAAAAACTATATACGGCAGATGAACTATATCTGAAAGTCATGTCTTTAAGAAATGGGGGGGGGATCCAGCAAAGACCTGACACAGAACCTGAGAGATGCATTTGGCCCTTCAGCTGATCCATCTACTGTTCACTGAAGCCACATCAGAAATGGTCTCAGTAGAAGGGTGGCTGTCAGGAAGCCGTTCTTAATGAAGGGAAACAGGGAGAAAGACTGAGGTATCCCAAAGGGCACAAGAACTGGACTGAAAATCAGTGGCAACAGGTCTGATGGAGAGATGAATACAAATTTTTTGATTCAATTCATCATCAGTATGTATCGAGGAGGTCCAACAGTGAGTGTCTGCAGCCATCTGTAAAGCACGGTGGAGGCTGTGTCGTGGTTTGGAGCTGCATTTCATCCACTGGTGGTTCACCAAACAGTACCATCTGTAAAGTATCTGATTGGTAATGGCTTCATTTTTCAGCTTGACAATGATCCCAAAAACACTGCCTGGATAGAAAAACACACAGTGGAAGCCGTGCGGGATCATCTCGACAGAGAGCAGAACAGAAGACAGAAACATCCAGAGAAGAGCTCTGAATGTCCTTCAAGAAGCCTGGAGAACTGTTCCTGAAGACTACTTAAAGAAATGAGAAGAAAGCTGCCTCAGAGAGTTCAGGCTGTGCTGAAGAATAAAGGTGTTCACACCAAATACTGACTTTGGACTTAGAACTGTACCAGCCCTGGTTTTGCTTTATACACTCCCTTTCCGTGCAGATGTTTCAATAAATCGCTGCACCTATTTCTCATTTTAGTAGTGAAGAAATGAGGGGTGACTCAAGACTTTTGCAGAGTATTGTAAAATTGAATTATCAGCAGTGAAGTTCCTGGAATTTAGCTTCCGCTGATCCTTCATGTTTTCATAAGATAATGTCAGGCTACAGTGATGACAGATGGCGGGAAGGGCAGACTGCTTCGATCTGTTTGTGTTCAGGCAGTTCAGCTAACAGCCAGGAGCACGCAACCGATCTTCATAAGTGCAGCGCTCAGATCTGTCACATGCTATTGTGGCACTAGTTGCCTGGGTGTGAGGCTTTTTTCTCTTTTTTTTCTTTATTATTATTATTATCCAGTCAAGCCAGGAGGCGTTTAATGACAGGTATAGAACTGGCTGTACTTTCGTTCTGGTTCGAGTTATTTGTCACCTGGATCCAGTCCAGCCACAATAAGCAATGTGCAAAAGATGGAGAGGAGAAGCAAGAAAAAGTGACATAAGCACATACTGAATGAATGCAGCCACGGGAGACTCATAAAAGCCTTTTGCAAATAAATGTGGAGGTGCAACAAAGTCATTTCACAACGTGAAGTCTTTAATAATAAATCGAGCAGCTTTTTTTTTTTTAAATCCATCATGGCTGCATCATGTATCACCTCCTGACTGATTATTTACTGCTCCTCTGTACCGCTGTGTAATACCGGAGAAATGGTTGTACTGCAGAATCCAACGTCTGCAGTAAAATAAGAATTAAATTAGAAACAAAGTGCAAAATCCTGTTTGTCAACTGCTCTGGCAGTAAATTTTAAAAGCCCAGTTAACTATTTTTGATAACTTCAAGAGTTTGAAATTAGTTGCGGATTCTCAAAGAATCTGACATTGTGCGGCGTGCGGGGAAAATTGATGGCTGGAGGTCCGAGCGGTCTCTGACTGGAGAAGTACAGGAATTGATTGCACTGCTGATCAATTTGCGAAGAAGCGGCGACGCAGTCAAAAATGCTAATTAGAAGCTCCCCTGTTTCGACTTTGGCTGGAAATCAGAGGAAAATGGCAGCTTGCAGGGTTTGATTTTTGCACCTTTTTGGGAAACTGGCTATCCTAAAAAAAAAATTTTTAAAAAGTGGAATAAAAATATTGCTGAAGATTTAATTTTTTTTTAAAGACTGCTTTCTTTCCTGCTCCCCACCCCCCCACCCCACCCCACCCCACTTCACCCTATGTGTGGTTCATTAGCGGAGCTGATGTACACGGTGGAGCTGGCCGGAGGTCTGGGAGCCATCCTGATGCTGCTCATCTGCCTCGTGACGCTGTACAAGTGCTATAGGATCGAGCTCATGCTTTTCTACAGGAACCACTTCGGCAGCGAGGATCTAGATGGAGGTAAGATGAGATGAGGTGCAACCTGTCAATCATTTTACCCTGTTGCATTATGTTCGATGAAAGTACTGATGGATGATTTCTAAAGCAGCTTGCAGTACTGCAAAATGAAAAAAAAAAAAACATCCTCTACTCACTAGAAATCAACCTGAACCATATCAGTGCTGCTCTCCACACATTTGCGTCACCTAAGAAAACACCTGGGCCATTTTTATGTAAATATATGCGTGCTTTATAAGACACATCGGAGAGGAGCCTCAAATAGTTTGTAATTCACAAATCCTGTTGTCAGTTTTAATCTTTTTCGCCCTAAACAGCAGCACAATGTTGGTGATGTGGCGGATTTGGTTCCTTTCCTTGTTTCCTTATATAACAAAGCGTGACCTCTGGGTAATGGAGTTTGGATTGTTCAAACAGTTCCCACTGGCTGCGTTTCAGGGAATTTTGCGTAGTTCAGCTTTAAAGGGACAATGCAGCCTTGATCACTTAAACACTGTGAACACAGCAGCTGCTGCTCATGCTCTGATGTGCTTTGTATTTCAGGGGAAAGTCACTGTGTTTTTCCTATTATCGTTATTATTCTGTTGCAGATGGGGTAACTAATATCGGCTCACCCAATAATGTCAACGCATCGTGGTCCACATATGCGGCTTACAAAATGTTGTTAATCGTGCGACTGTTGCTTTATTCAGAGCTGCTTATCTTGTCAACATTTTTGTTTGTTTTATTGAAGCAACTGCTGTTCTTTAGGACGCCACTGCATCTGTCTGCTCACGTATGTGTGTGCAGTCGCTTACAGCTTGTGAGTTCTTAATGGCTCAGTCGTACCTGAGTAAAAAGTAGGACAGCAAAGAGAAAAAAAAATGTGCGGTTGCCCGATGATTGCTTTGAATTTTTTCGCTTTCAGCCAACGATCACAAGTAGTCGCATCGTCACCGCAGCACCCTGGGTGACCACTTTGATTTACAAGGTGATTGCACAGGTTGCCTGGTGGGAGGCAACCAGTCTCCAAACAATCGCGGTCCAACTTGGATTGTCGCACCCAGACAGGCTGGCGAGGGTTTGCAAATAATTGCCGTCTAATTCATAAACACCGACAGATTGCAGTCAGTCTGCAGTGTCAACAACATGTCTCTCTGCTGTAGGGGACTTGACTCAACTGCCTGTATTGGTTGCCGAGTGCCTGCATCATTTTGCAGCTAAATTGCTGTCCTGCTGTGGGGGAATTTCTGTTTCAGATCTACAAGGTTCTGGCTGGACTCTGAATGGAAGCAGTTAATATGAATATGAATCTGAGATTTTGCCAATTTATCATAATTAATCACCATTATCCCAAACGGGTTGAATTTAATTGCAAGTATGACTCCAGTCACAAACTGATAGCAGGCTGATTCCATCTGATTGCCATTTTAGTGCCATCATGATGCACAAAAGTCATTTTGAAGATGGAGACCTGCAAGCAGACCTGGTTTCCATTATTGAACTAAGCATTGCACAGGCAACAAGATCGCAACTTCACTGCTCGCAGTTGCAGTAATTTTGGTCTTGCCACAGTCAGAGTGACTTTAACATGAAGTGACCCAAATACGGGGGGGGGGGGTGTGCTGCAAAATTAAAAGGTGCATTAAATAACTTTAAGATGATTCACATATGGCTTCTTCTTTGCGTGATGGAGCTTTAACCTGCATTTGTGGATGGCACGGTGAGGTGTGTACACAGACAGTGATCCCTGGAAATGTTTCTGAGCCTATGCACTGATTTCCAAGGCAGCCGTTTTTTAATACAGTCATGTTACTGACCTGTTGCCAGTTAACCTAATTAGTTGCATAATGTTCCTCCAGCTGTTTCTATTTACTTTCCAGCCTTTCATTCCCACCTTCCCAGCTTTTTTGAGACGTGTTGCTGCCATCAAATTCAAGCTGAGCTAATATTTTTCATGAAATAGTCTCAGTTTAAACATTTGATATGTTTTCTGTGTTCTGTAATTAAAATGTGGGTTTATGAGATTTGCAAATCCTTGAATTATGGGGGGTGTTTTTACACAGCGTCCCAACCTTCTTGGAACTGGGTTTGTAAATGTCAGAAAAGCCAATGGAGTAAACAACTTGACAAACTGATAAAGTGGAAGGAAAGCACACCGAGCAAATGAGGGAGGGAGGGGAGAGTAATAAAGCACCGGTGGACACAATCAGACTTGAATAAATGTGAGAAAAAGACAAAGGCAGAAAGTAAAAACACAATAAGAAAATAACTGTCAAAACAATAAAGCAGCAAGAGGCCAGTTTTTGATCTGAAAAATGAAGCCAAAGCAAAGTGCAAGTCCTCAGGTGGCCACTTGAGGCTGGCTCCAACATATATATATATATATATATATATATATATATATATATATATATATATATATATATATATATATATATATATATATATATACACACACACATCTTTTTGATAGTCTTATGCTTGAAAGTCAGACACACAGCAGTTTAACTTGTGTGGGAAAAATAAACATAGGCTACATTTATTTTTATTTTTTTATGCAATGCATTTTAGTCAGTTTTGTTTTTGTTTTTTTATCCAAACTGGAAATTTAATAATATTAGCACAGGAAAAGCCGAGGAGCTCAGCCAATAGAGCCCTGTGATTTCTTATGTCTATTTCCTGCTCATAAATGCATGCAAACTGCACATGAGTTAAAGGGTTATATATTCCGCTGCACATTGCCTATAAAGCGAATCAAAACACAGCTCCTGTGCCAGACAAAAACATAAACTCTGAGGCCCCATTACCAATAGTACACAGGGAAAAAAAGAAAAAAACACAGGGCCTGGTAGATGAGTCTTGGCTTGAGAATGCATCAAACTGAGACAAGGAGCAAGTTTTAATTTGATTCCCCTGTAATGAGTCTCTGAAGTACCAGCCCTGCAATGAATTCAGGGAGAATGAGATTAGTTCGGAGAGGCTGAGGGACTGCACGCAGTGGAAAGAGAGTCAGCGAGAGAGTTATGTGCGTTAAAGGTAAGAAAAAAAAGTATTCTGTACCCCGCTCCTCTCCTCATACTGTACCCTCCCGGCTCTGCTTAAGTGTGATGGCTGCTACATCAGACATTTCAATGAAAGCCATTACCTCTGGCTATGTCAGGCTTCCGGCCCTGAAAAGGTGATGGTGGGGTGGAGGGGGGGGATCTTTGCCGTAATGGATGGCCCAGAGGCATTTATGTTGAAAAAAGAAAGGGCGGGGGGGGGGGCACGCCTTGAACTTAATGCCAAACAGCAATTGTCTCGTTTAATTGTGCCACCTGAGTGAATGCTGGGAGAGAGAAACAGATTTTCAATTTGTTCTCCGGTATAAGGGGATCAGGTTCAATAAGACACAGCACGCTGCCTCCGGAGCTCTCAGGAGACCCCCTGATACTTTCCAGCGTGCCGTGGTCGATTAGATCTCTTCGCCGCCACCTCTGGCACGCCTTCGCACCTGCATTTAACGAGCCACGCACCGTGTGAGTCTCAGTCGTATTACGCTGCATCTGCATGGCAAAAAGGGGGGGGAGGCGTTAAATAGGAGTGAGGCTGGAAATGAAGACAAAACAGTCAGGAGGTGGTTAACCGGGATCTCATCTCTATGGTAACTGCTGCACTGACGGGGCGATATAGCTGCACGTAAGATACAGATGCACACACACACACACACACACACACACACACAAACACAACATCAATAAAGCTCTTGAGCCAGTGTCTCCAATGCACAGATCCCCCCCCTCTCTCTCTCCTCCAGCATAACTGCACATGCTGCCAAGAATGTGCGTTTCGTTGTGGCCACTCGAAGCACTAATTGAACGCCTGCCTTCCTTTTCTGCCAGATGCAAAATTGTAAGCTTTACGCAACAATAGGATGGACTGTCGGCTATTTGTCAACGGCGCAATTTAGTTAAAGACCACTCACTTGTCACATTGTGTGGGTGTCAGTGGAATCAATAATAGGCTTCATGATGACAACAACCGAGCGGGCTTGACAAAGAGGTGGGAGCTCATCAACGCTCTGCCATAAATACGAATGTCAGCGATGTCGGCGCGCCGTGGAAATACGAGGCTCCGTCTGTGTTCGGTGTAGTTTGGTGATACCGAATATTAAGGGGTTTTCACGGGGGGGCTGTAATGCATCCTGTTGGCATATTTAATATGCAGAGGTAAGCATAAAGTAGCTCATCTGTAATGACAGAATTGAGTCAAAATGAGAGAAGTTTGCTCTAAATACTCCACCTGTGAACAGTTTATTTTAGGGAGCGACACTTTTAATACTCAGTTGGCATTAAGCTGCATTATTTCCAGCTTCAAATTTTGGATTTTGAACTAAGAACCAACAAAAACAGTTGGTACGAGGATGTGGCCTTGGCCTCTGGGAAGTTGCTGTGGGCATTTTCAGGGTAGAAGGTACGGATCTGAACTTCCTAAGGTGTCAATAGAGCTCCTCTGAGATGTTCAGGCCTCCGTCCAGGATGCTTCCTGTGTCAGAAGCCAAGCTGGGGATACTGTGTGACTGCAGCCTTGACCCATCTCCCCTTCTCATCACTAATGAGAGGGACTGAAAAATGAGGAAAGGAGGTGAAGCAAGGAACTGAAGATGCACAAACCTATAAAAATGAGAAGAGGAGAGTGTTAGTGTCGGGGGGGGAGGAGGTCCGGCCAGCTACTGCTAAGACTGCTGCTCTTGTGAGCTGGATGAGTTGAACAGATGGATTCATTTATTTTTGCAATGTTAGAGCTTACAATTTGTTTTTCCTTTGCAAATAGACACATTTCATAATATTTTCAGATGTCCTGCTCAGTTTCCCTAATAACAGGGAAGAAACATGGCTGTAATTTGTTGATTTGACTTAAAGAATTAGATTTTTCTTTATTCCATAAATAAAAGCGAGAGAGAGAGATTCGATGCCAGCATGTGCTCTCTGTAATTCTGAATACATGATAATGATGAGGGGGAAAAAACAGCCAATTTCCAATTTTAAGAGTTTTTCTGATTCTGATTAGAGGCTGTTGTTTTTGTGTCCACTGTTCACATGTTGTGTAATACTCACAGTGCTGTCACAGCCCGTTATATGAATGGGAGCAGATCTGGACAGTCGTGTGAAAATGAAAGATTTCTCAGGACTCTGTGCAGTCCTGAGAAAAACTTAAGTGCACCCCATGATTCAGTAGCTTGGAGAACCACTGACTGATTGGCTTGCTTCCTTTTCGGCCATTATGTTGTAGATTTGCTGCTGTGCTTGGGATCATTGTTCTGTTGCAGGACCCATTTCAGACAAGCTTTAGCTGTCGGACAGACGGCCTCACATTTGACTCTAGAATACTTTGGTATACAGAGGAGTTCATGGTTCACTCAGTGTCTGCAAAGTGTCCAGGTCCTGTAGCTGCAACACAAGCCCAAAACAACACCTGTCCACCACCGTGCCTGACTTTCCTTTTCACATGACTGTGCACTACATGATAAAATGTGTAGGCATGATCAGGACCCAGAATATAAAGAAGCAAAGCACCAAGGACAAAAGTAGATTTTTAAGCAAAATGGAATTGCGGTATCTCAATGACAGTCTGCTCTCTGCTGTCGGAGGTAAACCCTTTACTGGCAAAATTGAATTAAGTAAAACAAAGCATTACTTTAAAAAAAAAAAAAAAAAACAAGTCTCAGCTTCTCATTAGCAGTCCAGCCCATGTGCTTCTGAAGCACAGAGTTAAGTGTGTGTGTTACGTTCCAATCTACTCTCCATTAAATGTAATGGAGCTGAGAGATATCCCAGAGATTACGCCTCCAAACTCTCGTGGCACTCTCCTCAGCGAGTTCAAGAGTTCACATCTAACTGTGGGCTCCTGTGCACGTATGCATCCCCCAACCTCACCCTGACTCCACACACACACACACAGAGCACACGTGCCGCAGTTAGTCAGCATGTGGGATGGAGGAGCAGAGACTTGGAAGCACCTCACCGGTCTCCTGTAAGGAGCGAGATGTCAAAAATGCAAGCAAAGGGGATCATTCCACCTTCTGGATTCACCCTGTGCTTTTCCCTTCCCCTGTTTTTGCTTTCTCACTACAGATGCATGACTCATCTCCACTAAAATAGTCCTTGATCTGCCTACACAGCTTTCATTTGAAAGCTACCAGAGAAAAAACAGGCAGATTTATGTCTCTGTGAGGCAGAATATAAACCTCAGAGTTAGTTATGCTGAGTGATTATGAGGTTACATTTCAATTATTTTTACACGTCCCCGATGCTGTAAAAATGAATTGCATGTTATAAAAACAAGTTGGATTAATTACGCTGCGTCACCTAAGAGTTGTGCGCGCCGGCCCAAATATCAAGATTACCCACTGGGATGTGAGTGAGTCTTGTTGACAGTCTCTTCAGCCCAGAGGGAGGCAGGAGTGTAAGATGAAGAGGATATTAAAAGATTAAAAAAAAAAAAAGTATGATGCTATACTGAGAATTGATCCCAAACTCCCTCCTCTCGAGCCTTCTTTTCGCAAGCCGACGCTCTCATCCTCAGCTACCATCTCCTCGAACACACTAAACATCGCCACATGGCTGCTGCACCGCAGGTGGCCACTATAAAGCAGAGGGAGCCGAGTCATAATTAAGACAGGAACCCACAGTTCCAAACTCCGCTCGCGTCTCTAATGAGTTTACCTCAAAGGCTGCGATCGCGCTGCAGCTCAGAGTGTCCCAGTTATGATGTTTTCCTCCTTTTGTGGCACAGATATGGTGCTTTTAGTGAATAAAAAAACATATAGAATCTAATATTTTCATTTTTGCATTAATATGACCCCAAAAATATGACATGCACTGGAACTGATCTTTGTCAAAGTAATCGTGGGTCAAAGAAGTTCACTAGTCAAAACTAGAGGGGTCAGGACAGTTTCAATTTGATGCCCAGAGGATTTAGGAGGGACTCCCTCATCTCAGAGGGAGTCCCAGAACATAGACTGTACATAAAAAATGGACATGGTCACAGTGACGGCATTATTTGACCATCGTCAGTTAGCGTGCGCAGGCTAATTTATTAAGGCTTATAATAGTGATTCCAAATATTTGGTCATTCATTCATTTACTTTTTACTTTTTTTTTATTTTAAGCCATTTATTAATTATTTTTTCAAATTACACTCTACATGAGCTGCAAGTACAGCTAACCGCACAGGAAGCCATATTGTTCCTAAAATAACTGCATTAAAATTGCTCCAAAAAGCAGCACCAGCACTAGGATCATGGCCCAGAGGTCCAGTTCACTGATTAGAATTAGCTGACTTCTAGCAGACGGCTATAATGTCCTGGAGCGCCCACACCCCTTATAATGCATAACTTTAAAACTTAATGCAATTTATTCAGGTGACTTATATAAAGATCTATCCCTGTATCAAACGGTTATTTTGTACCAGGCTCTAAACACATTTATTGTTGCTCTAAAGTTGCTTATTTTAATATGGCAGTCTATGAGGATTGGTGTGTTTTTGGAAGCAGCCTCAAGTGGCCATTAGAGGAACTGCAGTCTTTGTTTCCTCTGTTTTGATCTCCAAAGCCTGCTGTGTCCTCCAGACTGATGAAATGAGAATGAGTGGACTTTTATTCCAACCTGCACAAAACAGTGAAACTCTACATGTGAACTGTGAAAAGTGTTGCTGAAGATTATATTTGAAGATATACTATTATAGATATAAATCTGTTCTAAAATGCTTGTAAGGAGGCAGAGATCTGAGGAATAAGGTCTGGCTTAAAGGTGGAGTTTCAATTCAATACAAAAGTCAGGGCATTACGTTCTTCCACACTAAACTGGCCCCCAGTTCCAGGCTTAGCACAGTGTGTTACTGTCACGTAGAAGCAAAACAGATTCTTGTTGCAACCATCAGTGTATCCAGGCTGGGATTACGTTCACCAGCTCAAGCTCGAGTCTTTTTAATAACTGGGAAGTACATAAAAAGCTAAAACGGGTTTATACTTAATGGTTAAAAACCTGTTGACCCCTTTTTTGAAATGACTGATCAGGTTCACGGCAAAAAGTGGCTGGCGTGTCTTCCATTCTCCTGACTCGCTGTACTGTAGTGCTGCGGTTTAAGAAGATTAAACATGAAGTCTTCCCTCGTCTCTGTCCTTTCAAATCCGTCATCAATCAGAGCTTTCATGTAGGTGATGGATCTGTGCCACGGGCCGGCCTAGCGGGCAGCATCAGGCGTTCAGCTCAGGCTGGAGTCTAATTTGTTTTGCCTGCAGTGGGCAAAGTAGCTATCAAGGCAACATTATTCGTCAGTGGGGACGGGGCTGTAATGAAAAGCACTCAGATGGGCAGAGGGGCCCAGAGGTCAGTGTAATGGAGGCGTCCTGTCTCAATGAAGTCTCCCACTGAATGAAAAGCTCCCCGTATACCAGTGTGAAAATAGATTGTGAGCATCTGGGGTATAGGAGCGTATAATTTTGCTGACCAAAGTAGGAAACATCATGTTGAAATCATAAAACGTATACACATTTAGTTGAAGCACAGCAGTTTGGGGAGCTTTTTTATTGCAAGTATTCAGCACGCTGAGACCGAGGCTTTGTTTTTCCTCTCTCTGCTTCTGCTTGATTGCGGGCATTATTAAACTAAATGACAGGTTCTGCTTTAAAGGATCTAAAGACAATCAGCATTAGCCAGGTGTAGTGTGTGTTGTGACATTTTCACCCATGTCCCCACACCCCCTGCTCCACCTGCAGATAACAAGGACTACGACGCCTACTTGTCCTACACCAAAGTGGACCCGGACCAGTGGAGCCAGGAGACCCGAGAGGAGGAGCGCTTTGCCCTGGAGATCCTCCCCGACGTGCTGGAGAAGCATTATGGGTATAAACTCTTCATTCCAGACAGGGACTTGATCCCCACAGGAAGTAAGCTCTCTCTCTCACGGCGATGTCAAGTTGTGTCGAATGTTTTTGTCGCTTGGTGTTGCTCGTGTTGCTGTTGTCGCTGCAGTGGTGATGCCTTGTTTGTTGTTATTTTCTGTTATGCATTTGTGTTGTGGCATAACAAAGACTAGCGAGGCCATCAATTGCTTTCATTTGAGCGTTATGAAATCAGCTTTTTTTTTTTTTTTTAACCAATGGCTGAGCACGAGTGGATCATTACGCTAAAAGGGATTCTTTAGCTTCGAGTTTGTGTCTAGAAAATAGTGAATTTAGTATTATTTACTGATTTAATTTCAGCCGTAGTCTTTAGTCATCCTTGATGGCAACATTTAAAAGGGAGGAGAATATAGGGCTGAGTTTTAAATCATACGGCGTAGAAAACCCAACGTCTCATTAGCAAGAAACAAATGATCCTACTTACTAATATAACAACCTCTTTCAATCATTATAGTCCTAAAAGCAACCGCTTCCTCCTGTAACTTCTGAGCACTATATGTAGTGACTAAGAGTGCACCAAAAAGGGGACTGTGAAACATGATGGGGGGGGGGGGCATTAAATTCAGACAGAGGTGTGTGGTATGGTGGTGTTACTGGACAGAGGGAAACAAATGGCTGTGAGCTACTGCTAAAAGTAGCTCTAAACAAGGGTTCCACTTACAGGAAATGAGGCGTTCGAGGAACCTTTGGGTGGAACAATTATTAGAACCTTCTGGCTTCCAGATCTCGGTGCTAGTAAGCCACACCTGATATGACCATACAAGGCAATAAGGAAATGTAGAACATTTAGGACAAAGTAGCACAAAACTTTAGAAATTAAGTGTCCAGAGCAGTGTGGAGCCCGAGCTCTTGGCTCACATAGATTGCTGTTCCATACCTTGGCATCATATTTGAAACTTCAGCCACTTTTAATGTGAATATCCAACCAGTTGTTAACAGGATATATGACAGAATATAAGAAAAAGCATAATCGGCCTCTTTTCTGTGATCTGGAGGGACATGTACTTTACTTCAGTTTTATGCCACTTTATATTTCTACTTACTATATATTCTCATGGATTAAATAATTAGCCTAAAGTACAGCATATAAATTATAACAGGCTGCACTGTAAGTAGGCTACATGGAGCGTTAAAACGCTAGATAAGGGCTGCACGTACTGGTTAATTATTTATCTGCTTTAGTATTTAAAGTGCATGATCTACAGTATTTCAGGCCTGTGGGAGACATAATAACCTATATCACATATGCAAGATAATTATCAGGAGGAGCCAACCCCGTTATTACAGTCCATGTTTCTAATCCAGCTCCATACAAAGTGTGCCTCTGCATGCTGCTGTGTAATGATGTCAGCTGTACAATCAGAAATCTCTATATGCATGGATATTAATGCATGTTTTACCACATTATATTTCTAATGGAGCCTCTCACCGTGCCCCCGTGCTTATCTTTGATTAACTCATCGCAAAGATGAGTTTGATATCATTATGTTAATAGCCTCCGTTTGAATACTTGCAACTGCCTGTCTTTCCTGCACATGCCACCATTACTAATTCCGTTCCTCTTCAGTGGAATTGTGCAAAGGTTGTAAACTGAATCCCTTGCTGTGATTACATGCTCCATACAGAGGGGGACTGTTGTAATATGGGAAAAATGGCATAAAAATGCAAGGATGGAGAGAAATCTGAAGTGCATCTGCCACACTTGCAGCTCGGTGGCACAGCTTGCTGGTTTATTATGTCTATGTATAAACATTTAGCTCCCATTGGGAATGTATTAGCATCTCAACAGCTGATATAATAAAGTGTAATCCACGGCTATAGATAAACACAGTTTGGCCATTTGGGGTTTCAGCATGTGTCTACAGTCTTTCTCCTGAGCTGCTGATTGTAACATGTTACTCCACAGTATGCTGGATGAACATATTAAGCCTCTCGCCACTGTTATACATTTCCAACATACTGATCTGGTGGCACACGCAGTATTTTTTTTTAACATGTCTCAGAAACACCAAGTCTTGGCTGAACTCCTACCAACTAAAACTGGCTTTTCCTTTGCTTTTTTTATGCTACATGTCCCATATTAAACTGGAATAAACTGACCAGCGCGCTTACCGTTTCACAATGGCCACCAGCGCATAAGTGGAGAAACACAGTTTATGCCAGAGCCATGTCCCCACATTCACACAATTGTTTTTTTATGCAAACAAATGTTCTGCAAATCTTTTAATCGAACTTTGAATGTAAATATCTATGTTTAGGTTTCACCAATGATCATTTCCAGGATGACACAAGACTGCTTAGAGGTACTTTTTTTCCCCAGATTTTTAACGCTCGTGCCAGCACACTCCGACACAGACTTTCTGATCAGATCAGTAATGTAGTCATGCAGAAAGCACTTTGTATTAAAACATAAAGGTTTTGACATGAATGTTTTGACTGAATAATTAATGCTTGGTTTTTACTGATTTTCTTTTTCTTTGTTTTGTTTTTTACCCAGAGGCGTTTACAGCTCTTTGAAGCATTAATAAATTGTGTAGTAGCCATCTCTAAAGCCATTGGTTACAGCTTATATGGTCTTTGGTAACATTTTACAATAAAGGATGCAAATGTTTTCTTAGTATCTAAAGAGAAAATGAGGAATCAAAAGTTTGACCTCATAGTTAATCATTAATTAGTATTTCTTAACATCTTCTAATAACTATGATCCAGAATTTTACAGTAGATAATGATTATGGATTAATATTGCAGGGTGATATTATTGGCTGATATTATCAATCTATCAGTATCTGCATTTATTACAACCAAAATAAGCGCATTTAAAAAAAGGAAGATGATGTGAGAAACGGCCTTCAATAACATTATGGTGTTAATGTTGCATAGTTTGTCCACCAGTGGGCACTCTGCAACTTCCCTGTTGGTATTGCGTGTTTGTAACGCCACAAACACAACAAGCTGGGCAGTGTGTAAGCAAGACAATAAATATCTGCACACATCGGGGAAATCTGTGTTTCATGTGTCTGAGAGAGGAAAAAAATCAGAACTAATTATCAGAATATCAGTTTTAAGTCACCAAATATCGGTATCGGTATCGGTCTTAAAAAGTTCTATATCGGTCTAATCAGTAGGTGATATAAATCTCTCATTTACTCCCCACTTTCTTGTTACTGATGTGATCCAAACATGTAGAGATGCACAACAGTACTGATTCTTTAATTACTGGTTTCAACATTACTAATTAGTTACTCTGTAGTTTCTTATTACTTAAGGATTACTTGCTGTTTTTGTTTCTCCTCTCTAAAGAAAACCAATATACTTAATATATGTAATTTCTTAATATATCCTTATTACTCAGGATACTATTCACTATTAAAGTATCTACCAGGTAGTTCTCTAACCAGCTGTTAATCTACTGTAAAGTTCTGGATCAAAGGTTATCGGAGAAGAACTGATGAACGACTCATTAGCTTTCAGATTGTTCCTAACTCTAAGTAACTATGTCCCTGAGTCAAAAGCGTTTCTAATTCTTAAGAATAAACATAGCTCGTTTTCTGTGTGTGTTTGTTATGGAGTGCTTTTCAAATTAGACGGGTGGGGCCGACTGTGACAGTCAAATGTTTTTAAAAAATGTATTTATAATAAGCTCAAACTACCAACCTGATATCCGACAGCAGTGAAAAGACATGACAAGGAGATGTAGTTTGTTACAAAAGTTGTGTATTGTGTTGAGGATTGGGGGGGGGGCTGTAAGGGTAAAGTCTGCTGCAAAACAGTCAAAGTAAGAAACCATTTATTTCCCTAATTGTGAATTAGCAGCTAACAGCTGATGTCACTGCTCTGGGCTATTTAGAATTGGGACTTTCTTTACATTATGTTGTTTTCCTTTTCTTTTTCTTTTCTTTGTGAGACAAACAGTAGAGAGCAGTGCCACAGTGATTTTTCTGTCCTGTGTAATTTAGGTTTTATGTAGATGTGAATCAATTATTACAAATGCAACAGTTTGATTGTAAAGTCTCTGAAAGGAGGGGGGGGGTTAATCTACAAAGCTATAAAATGTTACCACGCCGCAACCCCGAGAGGGCAGATTTACTTTCAGTTTAATCAATTTGAAACATTAAAATCAATCTACTACTCATTAGCTAATTATCCAGTATCCATTCATCCCTTCCTGTTTGTTTTAGTCACGATGAGAGGGGAAGAAACTTTGTTTAACCCAAACTGAACAAACCCAAAGGAGGACTTTAAGCTTCAGGGACACATTGCGGCAAATTCAGCCCATGAGGACTAATTACCAAACAGCAAAGAGAGACCGACTTGTCATGCTGATGAAAAGGGCGACTTCAAATCCAAGTTTACTCTAATCAGGTCCTTCTCACCGCGACGCCTCAGGCAGAGTGACTTGAAAGAAGCAGCTCGTTCTCTCAGATATGGAGAGGGAGGAAATGCGACATTTGTTTGCTTAAAGACCAGCAGACACGTCGAGATGTTCTCACAGTTTCTCTTTACACACACAAACACACGCACAAACACACGCACGAGGGTCATGGGCTTTGATCGGGGGGGGCAAAGCCCAGTTAATCCCATCTGCCTTCCAGTCAGGAGCCATGCTCTTTTTGTCTCGGCCAGGAAAGGCTAAAGGCACGCGCGTGCACACACACACACACACACACACACACACACACACACACAAACATGCATTTATCACAACACAAGCAGCTGAATAAACACAATACTGTATTTACTATATATGACAGATACGAATTCAAGCTGACGCCGGTGTCCCGCTTAGCTTTGCGGGCTAGGTTTAAATATAAAACCTCTCGTTACTACGAGCACATCATCTTATTAAATGCGGCAGAGGCTCTACTGTAGCTGTTTATTTAAGTGGGGGATATATAATCACAAATCTATTTTAATCTTCATTTTATGCCTCAGCGTCCTCGTGCCAGATGGTGGAATCATTTAGCGGCAGTACATTTTAGAATCCATCAGATGTGTAATGTTTGTTTCACATCCTCAGTTTTCGACCCCCCCCCCCCCCGACAAACATCACACTTTTTTCATCTGTTAATTGGACTTGTTTGTTTGAAACTTTGATAAAAAGGGAGCTGCTTGCTCAGAAGTCGCTATGAGGCCAAGAGAGTTCTTCAAATAGCCGGTGCAATATGTTTCATCATATTTTCATCCCGTTTTAGCTCTGTGTAGTTTCATGCACAATTAAAGTTGTTTAGATTAAATAAATGAACATGATTTAAAGTAGAAATGGGTCTAATATTTTTGACTGTGTGTAAAAGATGGATGTAGCCACCACTGGGTGGTGAAGTCCTGTTTTGAAGCCTGCAGCTGAGCGCTTTGGCCGCCATGTTGGTTCTTTTGAATCCCGACGTCACGAGCGAGGTGTGAGAAACCGAGGGAAGCTGCACGGCTTGTCGATCATAAAGTAGCCGCTCACTTCGGCACGCTCGACTTTATCATCTGCTTCTCACAATTTGGACTATAATTTACCAGATGAACATTTAGTAAATAAGGCCGACAGCTGAGAAAAGCTCACCAAGAAAATGTTTCCGGTTCTAGCTCACATGTAGGCTGAGCTCTCCTGACCGACGATGTCTGAGCGGGATCTGGTCACGTGCAGGTTAGCGCTCCATGTGGAAAAGAGGAAACACTTCGGTTGAAATGCAGCCTTGAAATCATAGGCTATTATTTGAAGGTGAACGAGCTCTATATACCCTTCTTTATATTTATCTGCGTTCATAAATGACGACCGCCGACTCGAGCTGCACCGTGAGCTCCAAACACCAAAACCTCTGCAGACTAGCTGATGGGTTCCCAGATCGTGTCTGCGTTGGCTTCAGTTTTCAGACCAGGAGGTTACGTCCATCTTTTGTATACAGTCTTTGGCTAACTGACAGAAACAGAAAATGTGTTCATGGTTGTGTCCGTACATCAAAAGATATTAATTTCTGTCTCTCTGTGAATCCAGCCTACATCGAGGACGTAGCGCGCTGTGTGGACCAGAGCAAACGGCTCATCATCGTCATGACCCCCAGCTACGTGGTGCGGAGGGGGTGGAGCATCTTTGAGCTGGAGACGCGGCTGCGCAACATGCTGGTGACCGGCGAGATCAAGGTAATCCTGATCGAGTGCGCCGAGCTGCGCGGCATCATGAACTACCAGGAAGTGGAGGCCCTCAAACACACCATCAAGATGCTCACGGTCATCAAGTGGCGCGGACCGACCAGCAACAAGCTCAACTCCAAGTTCTGGAAGCAGCTGCTCTATGAAATGCCCTTCAAGCGCATGGAGCCCCTGAGCATCTCCCACGAGCAGGTGCTGGACGTCAGCGAGCAGGGCCCCTTCGGCGAGCTCCAGACCGTTTCGGCCATCTCCATGGCGGCGGCAACCTCCACCGCCATGGCGACGGCACACCCGGACTTGCGCTCGACCTTTCACAACTCTTGCCACACCCAAATGAGGCAGAAACACTATTACCGTAGCTACGACTACGACCTGCCGCAAGGCGGCACGCTCCCACCGCTCTCCTCGCTAGGCAACCAGCACACCTACTGCAACATCCCCATGACGCTCATCAACGGACAGCGGCCGCAGTCCAAGTCACCCCGCCAGCAGAGTCTGGAGGAGGCACACGGCAACAACGCCATGCTGCCGCTGCTTCCCAGAGAGACCAGTATATCTAGCGTCATATGGTGACAAAGCCGGGCGGGGTAGACTGTGGATCTTCATGATGTCCGTCACAGGGAGGACTCACCGCTGGCACCCTGAAGGAGCCACGTGAACCTGAATGGCACTAAGCTACTTGCTGCTGTTGAATTTGCACCAGGAAACAACGGAGGGAGGGGAGGGGGGGCTTCAAACACACTGGACTGCTGGAGAAGGTGGAGGCAATGTTTTCATTTTGTTTTTGTTTGTTTTTTTTGGGGGGGGGGGCTTTGTTTCTTGGTTTTTGTCCAATAAGAGCTTTTATTGAAACTGAACAACAACAAAAAAGAAGCAAGGAGAACTTTTTTGTATGCCTGTATAAACACTCACGTAACACAAGCCAACACCTATGTTAATTTACCCAGAGAGTCAAGGAATACAGGGTCCTGTACATACGTTTTTCTAATTCTTTGTAGCAACAGTGTTTTGGGACTCGTTTCTTCTTTGTTTGGGACTCCTATTTTTTTATTTCTTTTCTTTCAGTTTGTAAAAAAAGTGAAGCAGTGAAGGCCTGTGAGATGTGTCGGGTAAACCGTTGTTACCTTTATTTTTTATTTGTTTGCTGGTGTAGTTTCTAAAGCTTTTTTTCTGGGGGGGGGTAATTTGAATTTCTTTTTGTTTTGTTTTAAATGTGGTCGGGGGTACAAGTCGCAGCCTTCGGGATATGAGTAAGATTTGGATTTGAGTTTCAGGGTTGAGAATCTGGCCTCAACCAGAATATGCAAAACGTGGAGTCCAGAAAAAAAATTTATCGACAGATTTTGGAGGAGTCGTATCCGAGCGGGAATGGGGGGGGGGGAGATGAGGAATATGGTGCTAGGCTTCACACATCTCTGTTTCTCTCACAATATTTACTTTTAAAACAGCCTTGCTATTTACCTTAACAAAAGATTATATCACTGAGAAGTAATGATGTGTATTATTTTATGAAAAAATAAAAGTATATTTTTGTAACTGAGGGATATTTGCTTAGAGAGGTTATAAAGTTTCTGATAGAAGGAATTGAGGGGAGAATCTAGTAAAAAAAAAAAAGAAAAAAAAAGAAAAACAAAGATTATGTGGAACGGCATTGCTCACAAAAAATCGATAGGTCATTCACTAAATGTCTTACCCTTATATTGCAAGCGATAAGAAAAAAAAAGATGTTTGTGTTTTCATCCTTTTAAAAAAGGGGGGGGGAGCTCCTGCATTTCAAACACACCGTCATCTCAGCGCTTCATGGTCGTCGCTACGAGGAGGGAGCCATCGGCGATGTCGTAACACCCCACCCCCCGCCCCCGATTACCCGAAGCATTTAGTCTACCTGGTTTCCTCTGTAGGACCAAACAAGGCTGTCCAGGGCTAATCTTATTCATTTCCTCTTAAAGGACAGCTCTGTTATTTGTTTCGCCCTGTCAGCGGAGGTGATTTCTCTCGTGCGCTCTCTGATGAATAAAATAGGGCTTGCACATCTCACTGGAAGTGCAGAAAGGAGTCAGAAGATACAGTACACAGTCGTGCTAACTTGATAAAGTTTTGAGTTGTTAATATAAAAGTAACATGTAGAGGATTCTGTTTTTTTGACCTACTGACCAATAACCGTCTGAAAACCAATAGCCTTTTAGAATCAAATCCTTCCGAATAAGATGTAATTAACGCTTAATAGTGACAAGAATTTATTTAAAAACACAAATGAAATCCTGGTTTATATACAACTACAATAGAGATGCTACTTTAGACCAAAGCAAGCTAAAGTCTACCATTCTCAGTCACAGAATCAGTCCGATGTCATCCAGGCGAGATCTCTCGTATCCGCTCAGACCGTAAAGATGGACGTGGTTGCTGTGGCGTCATCGTGAAGCCTCGAGCTGTCTGCATTTTCCGTGATTTGAAACCCGGCGAGTCGAGCTAGCGGCGGATATGAAAGCGGGGAAACTGAATGCTCATACTGCCGGAGGTTTCTTCCTGTTAAAAGGGAGTTTTTCCTTCCCACCGTCGCCTAGTGCTTGCTCACAGGGGACCATCTGATTGTTGGGGTTTTCTCCCAAATACCGTACGGTCCTTACCTTGCAGTATAAAGCGCCCTGAGGCAACTGCTGTTGTGATTGGTTGTTATATATAAACAAACTTGAATTCCCGAGTTTCACGGGTCATACGAGAAGAACGGTTTGACTGGTTTTTGCAGCCAGAGGAGTCGTTTCCCGCTGGCTTTGCTTTTCAGACGCAAAGGATACGTCCATCTTTTATATACAGCCTATGACTCAGACCTACGAGAGCAGCCTGTGTACTTACTCCTCCTGCAGCTGTGCCATATCATATTTGATTTCTGAAAAACTAACCTCATACTAAAATACTTGCAGCATCTCATAGATGTTTAACTTAGTGCCATAAAATATGCAATGTAATGAACTTGTAAACAATAAATGAAATTTGTGTTCCGTCCCCCGTTTATCTGCTTGAAAAACAAGTCACTTATTTCCTTTCACTGGATATTTCAGATGAGGCCTGGATTTTTTTTTTTTTTTTTAAAGTATTTGCTGTAAGCTGAGAATTTTGCATTTTGAGATTTTATATATTTTTCTTTCCAGTCACGCCACAAATCATTGAGAGCCAGGCCTGCTTTTATCCACTCCACCTGTCCCTCCTGCCAAAAGTAACATTGATTAGAGCACCATGTCTGAACAGAGGAGTCTGTTGTGCTCTTTGATGTGGCATTGTGTAAATATAATCAAGACAATAACATGAGTAAGATGAAGACAATCTAGCCATATTCATGAAGCCAATGGTCATTATTCACAAGGCCTCTCAAAGTAGAAACGCTAATCCTGACTGGAGGCTAACGCGTCCAGTCGAGGGGATGCTGACTGGAGTCGGGCGTCTGCGCTCCAGCTTTGGGAAGCCGTGCGAATGCAAACATTTTCTTAGCGGGATGATACACGCTTTTGTTTCATGAGGACTCGAACTTTTCCGGTGATGTGGCTTTGATGAGGACGGTGATGAAATAACAATGACAATATATAGCACAGAAATTATTCCAGGCACTTTCACAACTCGTGAGACGACGTCTCTCCTGTTTTCTGATTTATTTTCTATTATGTATCTGCAATGTTCATTAAAAGAGATACTGTTATTATTAATAAAACCACATTTATGGTAATGTTATTTCTCAGTTGTTATGTGTGCTGTGTGCGGAGTGAGAGCGCTGCATTTTGTTTGCTTAAAAAAAAAAAAAAAAAGGCACCCAAGCTCACTTTGTTTATGGAGCGGCGGCGAAGATCTGACGGTGCCCCGGATCACTTTCTTGGCAGAGAGCCGATGCGGTCCCAACCGCCATAACTCTCCCGTCTACCATAAAACCTTGAAACAACAATCAATAAGTCTGCCTATTCCACTCTGCCTGAATCAGACTGGCCTCATTTTAGAATAAGACTAAATCAGGGCGATCAATACATTGAAGAAACACTTTAAAAACAAAAAACAAACATGTCCTGATTGTTGTTTGACCTTAATGCACTTTTGGCAGCATTCACATGGAGCAGGAAATGGATTTGTTGCTTTGCAAGTGCAATAATTTATCAGGTACATTTTGAAATGTGTCATAGAATTTTTTTTTTGCTTAGACCCCTTTGCAGCGCAGAATAATACTGTGTCAAACTGCTTGATGAATGCGGCTGAAGACTCAAGGGTCTTCGTTTATGTAAATGACTTTTTTTTTCCAGTGGGAATTAGACCACTGGTGACACAGGGCGGGTTTGCTCAGTAAAACTGTCACATTTAAACACGATCCTTTGTCTTTCAGCGCGCTTCGAGGCAGGCAAACACTTTTTTTTTTTTTTTTTTTACCCCCTCCTCTGCCTCAGAGCGTTGTGCCCATAGTGCAGCCATTTACTTGTTTGCCGTGATCAAAGCAACAGCAGTGGAGAGAAAAAGAAAACCCAAAAGCACATTTGGGGGGGGATCACGAAATTCTGCCAGACAGTGTTACTCAGCCTCGGTGCATTCGCCTTGAATGATAAGAGGCTGGTTTTGGTTGCACACTTGTAAGCCCAATGAAATCAAAACACTGGCATTATAGTGAAGTTGAGCTATTATTTATTGGGAATGTCTGCAGCTTATGTTGGAATAGGATGCTAGCACCTCTTTTAGCACACTAAAGCTGTTTCAACACAAGTGCAGCATTTACTTTTCGAGGCATTATATGAAGGAGGCGCGCGTTTGAATCCAAATGTCAGGCGCATTCAGACAGGATATTGACGTGCCTTTAACCAACCACTGTGTGTTCTTCTATCCAGGTGTGCTTTCACTGCATTGGCAGTGTGTTCGGGGTCATTGTCGTGCTGAAAAATGAAGCCGCTGTCAATCAGATGGTTTCCAGGTGGTGCTGCATGGTGGAGCAAAATCTGATGGTACTTCTCTGCATTCGTGGTTCCATCAATTTTGAAAAGATCCCCAACATCACTGGCTGAAATGCAGCTCCAAACCGTGACAGAGCCTCCACCCTGTTTTACAGATGGCTGCAGACGCTCATAGTTGTACTGCTCTCCTGACCTCATCCGTACATATTGATGAGACTATTTCTGATGAGGATTCAGTGAACAGTAGATGGATCCGCTGAAGGTCCAGATGCATCTCTCAGGTCCTGTGTCATCACTTTCAGATACTGTTCATCTGCTGTAGATAGTTTTTTAGTTCTGCCACTCCTTTTGTCCTCCACTCGCTCGGTTTCCTTCTATTTCTTAAGGCCACACTGCACACCATACCGAGATATGCTAAGATTTAGCTGTTTTGGAATCACCTTGTTGGTCCTTTTTATGCTTCATTGATTCATAGGTGGCCTTGAGTGGCCTAACAAACAAAAGTGCATTCCTCTTCTCAAGACCACTTTAAAATTACAAGAACGTCCAGCTCCGTGGAACCAAAGTATAAAGAAGTGAGGGGTGGCTCAAGACTTTTTGACAGCAGTGTAAATCTGAAGCAGACTGTGTCCTGTTTTGTGCCACATGTGAGAGAGGGTAAGGTGGACACTGGGGTCTAAAGTGCAGGATTACTGGCTTTTTTTAAAACCAGATATCCAGCATCAAACCACAAGCGGACACTTTCAGGTGGTGGTGGTACACCCTGTGCTCTTTCCTGACATCACACGCGAGGTTCGTTGTCTCCTGTGTCGCCCACCATCTCGGTTCTGCACGACACGCGTGCTGACTGCGGATGTGTCGTCATGAATCCCGCCACAGATCTGCGTGGAGGCGGAAACTTCTCCCAGACTTCAACATAAAGCACAACAACATAAGTGTGTCCCTAAATGTCTGAATATATATGCAACCCTTTTACACTGTTATGGGCTGCATAAGGATTGATGAGTGAATCCGCTTCTCTGACAGACCAGCTGTGTGAATTTTCCCAGAATGCAACAGAAAGCTGGCGAAGGAAAAAGGTGAAAGTAGCTGGACTGGATGAGTCAGTGCATTTCCCTGTGTGGAGCCAGCTGCATCCTGCGTCGTGCACTCATATACACGGCTGGTGCCGAGCTTCAGAAAATAATGTGCTCCCCGTGGCCTTCACGTCTATTGCATTGAACCACATTCTAATCATCTGTGCATATGTGAACAACGAAAGCCGCCAGATGTTTTCATCCAAACTGACATGTTGCCATATGGTATGTGTCTGTGAAGGGGGGGAGTGGGCTGCACTCACTTGTCTCCCCCAAAATGAAATCATTTTCACTTCATTACAGTGTCACAGCATAATAGGATCCCTGAACAAAAGCATGCAACGTGGTGGGGATATTCTCTGCGGTGAGATCAGATCACGCTACGAGCTCTGCGTGTACATACTGTTCATGCACAGATGTTTCCTCCTCTGGCTGCGCACGCACGCACACACACACACACACACACACACACACACACACACACAAACACTGGTGAAGAGTATTACTCACTCTGGCAGGTATACCATGCCCCTCCGTGTCCCACAGGGCCTTGTTACTCGGAGCTCGGCGTTCTGCCCTGTGTGACATGCCTTCCACTCGAAGAACCGGGCCAATTGTCTGTGCAGAAAGGTGGCTGTGTGTGTGAGAGAGAGCTGAAAGCATTTGGAGAGTAGATGCAGGCAGCTGTTAACCCAGTTTTTGAATCATACCGAACTCACCATGGTTCAGGATGGCATAACTGCTTGTCTGCCTGTGTGTGTGTCTGTGTCTGTGTGTGTGAGAGAGTAAGAGAGTGGAAGATGCCAGTCATGGATCACCGATTGCTTCAGTTTGCTTCCTCCACTTCCTCCAAGAGTGGCTCTGTCTCTAATTATTTATTATTTTTGCAGCCGTGTGTGAGTGTGTGCTGTGAGGTGAATGTTGAGTATTGATCAGCTGGATTCAGCTGGCTTATCAAAGGATACTGCTGTTTTCATGTCCTAATTGAAGGCAGCAGAAACGGTAGGTGAAACCATACCCGCTTATAATAATAATAGTAAAAATGCTGCAACACTGATTTAGAGACCATTTCTATCCCTCCAATTAACAGCTACAGAAAGCAAAGTGGCCGCTGCAGGAAATTCAAAGTGAAACGCTGCCATCTGCTGGTCATCTTCCGCCATGCACCTCCGCGGAGACAGATCCTCGCAAGGAATGCCGGGAGAAAAGGAACCAATTTGAGCCATTATGGGGGGAAAAGTGGAGTGATGGGTAGATCATTCAGTCATGATAAAAATCACACACATCTTCTCTAAATTGCCCCAGCTGAAATCTTTGTGCCATTTGAAGCGTGTAATTGTGATGAATGGAGGGCTGCGCATGCTCCTGTAAGGCAGTATGCTGCTATTAGATACACTGCTGCAGTTACACGCACAACCCTTTTAATTTGTCCCAAACGAGCAATGATTTTCATTATGGGGATGCTCTGCATAACAGACCCAGCACCGGGTCAATTCACCGTGAAGGATAGGCCGTGTCAGGTTTATTTGTGCTGCATCAAATTACCTGAATTAAGCCCTGAATTAAGCCAGATGATACTTTGTAAGCAACACTAAAAATCAGATCATGTCAGCGCATGTTGCAGCAGTTTAGAAGTGTTATAATATTGCAGTATTTTTCAGGTTAGAGTACCAGGCTCACTCCAGCCCAGCATTGGATTTTGGGAATATCTAAACAGGTAAACACATGAAAATGAACCAAACTTTTTAGGATTATTTGGCTTGTTACTGTTACATTTTATGACTTCGTGGCGTATACATATATTTACAAACAATAAATAAATAGAGACACTTCCACTGATAAAACACTTTTTTTTTAAATCACAATAGGAAGCAGTTAATAAATAAGTAGCTTTGATAATAAGTGCGTCAGAGAGGCGCGGTTTGATGGACACGCTTCCGCAATTAGGAGAAGACCCTCAGGTGCGCTAGTTTTGCCGTTACCGTGTTTCATGCGGACAAACGGCGGACAGGAGCAGGTATAGGAGCCTCTGAATATCTTTTTAGCTGTCACCTAAAGTTAGTCTAGCTGCCGTGGTTTATTTTATTTATTTGACTGCTAACTGCAGTTAGCCACAACGCTAACTTTAGCTCCCCGGCAGCTTGGAAACAGAGGGCTGAACGTGAGTAAGAGAGAGGAGGTGCTCCGCAGCATTGTGTACATGTGGCAGTGTTTTGGACTGATTTTTAAATAGACTTCCAGCCATTCATACTCAGTGAACACAGCTTATTTATTTATATTTGTATCCACAAGTTTCCGTTTTTCCAGTCATTGTTTTACTTCAGATTTTAGCCCAGTTTTACTTCCATCAAATGCACCCCCCCCGAAAAAAAAATCTTATTCAGATTTCACACAGATTTTGAGCTATGCTTGAAAACATTACCACATATTTTTAAAAAAAACTGCAGTAAGAAATTAACTCTGACATTTGAATTATGGAAAGCAATGAAATGTAAATCCCCCGGGCAAACTGTGACAGCATACTTTTAAAAACTAAAACCTTTAAAATATGCACAGGGCACATTTGACAACTGAATAGAAACATGACGCACATTGTGCTAAAATATGTTAAACTCCAAGGATCTGGTAAATAACTACTTCTTTTGGCTGCTCCCTGTAGGGGTTGCCACAACAGATCATCTGCAACCCTCTGCATGTCCTCCTTCACTGCATCCATGAATCCTCTCCGAGGTCTTCCTCTTTTCCTCCTGCCTGGCAGCTCCATCTTCAACATCCCTTGGCCAATATATCCACCATCCATGCTCTGCACATGTCCGAACCATCTCAGCCGAACCTCGCCTCCCTAACGTTGTCTCCAAACCACTCAACCTGAGCTGCCCCTCTGATGTGCTCATTTGTAATCCAGTCCTGGTCGCTCCTAACAAAACACTCCCCATCTTCAGCTCGGCCTCCTGTCTTTTTGTAAGCGCCGCCATCTCCAAACCATACACCATAGCAGGTCTCGCTACCACCTCGTAAACCTTCCTTTCCCTCTTGCTGTTAGCCTTCTGTCATAAATCACTGCACTCTCTTCTTCCCCTCTTCTGCGCTGTCTGTTGCTTTGGGTGGTCGACCCCAGGTTATTTAAACTTGTCCACCTTCACTGTTACACATGTCTCCATCTCATTCACACACATGCATTTGGTCTTGCTTCTAGCTTTCCATTCCTCGGGCATCCTCTCACTCTCCAAGATCGTGTTAAACAATCTGATTTAAAAAGTCCACTGTACCTTCTGTACCTTGTTGAGATGGGCAGCACAGAGAGGGTACACTGCAGCTCATCACTGAAAAACGTTTTGCCTACATAAGAGGAGCGCCCTCTACTGGAATCTAGATAAAACAGCAGCTTGGGCTCATTCAGAGAGTGCTGTTTTATAGCGGTTATGTTCATCCATTTTCTTTCCTGTCATAGGGAGAAAGGTGGGATACACCTTGGACACGCTGCCTATCTGTCACAGAGCTATGGCGTTATGTATTTATAATGCTTTAGAACATAAAATGTGCTGATATCAGAAGTGCTAGGACTTTATGCAGGACTGCTACAGTGCGTCAGCCGGTTATTTACAGTGGGCACTTTTATAAACCACAGGCTTATTTTCAGATTTATTTTCTTCCAAAACCAAAAGCACTTAAAACAATAAGATCAGCACTTATATGTGATCCTTTGTACTGGATGGTTTGTAGATTTGATTAATATTGCAGCAATTTCCAATGAGTTTTCCAGGATTTGTAAGTTGCTATAAATATTGCTGTGTAAGTTTAATTTGTGTGGACTCCACATGCAGTGACTTATCTGTGACTAGAGTTTGTATTTCAGGGGTTTAATGTTGACGCCAACAGGCTCTGTTGTTTTTTGTTTTTTTTTTTTGGTCTGAGATCCTGCACCAAAAGGAGAGTGCGGTGATCTCAGACGAGCTTAGCTGGTGTTAGACTCAGTAGCTGAGAGGAGAAGAGGCTGTTGATGCAAATGCTTGGAAGATTGCGGCGCTAATACTCAGGGCCAGGCTTAAAATGTCTATTGCTGCCTTGAAAGGCTGCATCCGAAGGAAAAGAAAAGCCCCGGGAGAACACTCCCAGGAAGCGTGTGCTCAGCATTTGCTCATTGTCATCAGCAGCTGAAATGTGAAGTTGGTAACTTGTAGACTTTGATACCTGACTTTTCAAGAGGCCCTACAATTTCATAAGGTGCAGATATAGATACAGATCTGTCTTTCAAAGGCCTGTCTGCATCTCATTTAGCTGCAAGAGCCTCCATCTTACTTTTTTTCAACTGCCAATAACTGGACGAAATCAGGGTTATGGTTTCATATCTTACAATCTGGTCAGAATTAAAAAGTTCTAAATCTCCATATTAAAAATCAGCTTGTTTCATTACTCCATTTCTGACGTTTGTCTCAAAACATAAGCTTCAGCTGGGGATGGACTGATATATCATTATTGGCCAATATCAGGCTTTTTCACTGATATCAGCCAATAAGATGGCATTTACTGATACCGTGGCCAATATTTATCAACTGTAAACATTGGCAGCTGCATTAGTTCCAGATTGATACACTGCCTAACTGTTTTTTAAAAATATTTTCAGTTTTGTTTGCTTTAAAGCCTTTAGAAATGCTTCTCTTTGAGGTTTATTCAGACTGAATGGGAGTTTGAAGGCCCCTTTTGGTCTCTGGATGTGGCTCTGACTGCCATATATGTCCATAATGAAAATAATTGCTAGCTGCAGTCCCAAAAATAGGCCACTGGGAACCTGCTATGCATCATAACCAGCTTAAGTTATCACATCACGCTTGATCAATAACCCCCCCCCCCCGCCCTCCCCCCCTCTGGTTTTAAAATGTGGCACGGTGGCCGGCTGGTTCATTACAGGCTGTCATGTCAGTTGTGGGATTTTAAATAACACAGAACTCATCTTCCACATAAGACAAAAAAAACCCAGAGAATTAAGCGCGCACCTTGGGAGGTGATTTAACAGGAAATGTTAATTCACATTATGAACACACAGTGTGCAGTGCCTCAGGAGGGAGAATCTGCAGCATCATTATGTGCGCTTTCATTCAGGCTGGTTTTTTCCAGGTAGCAGCATCCTGTGACACCCGGGAGCAGGAGGGAGACGAGAAGCCGCTCAGCACCGGGTCCTGTTAATGAAAACGACGAGGCATCGAGCGACTTCTCGCTGAGCGGAGACGTGTTTACCAAAGCCGATAGAGCAGATGGAGGGAGCCCAAACCGCCGGTGTGTTACAGCGTAAGCTGTCTGGCAGCCGTTTCAATTGACACCCCGTAACTTTTGTTGTTGTTAGTGCACATGTGTGAATTCAGATATAGTGATAGGAGTTTGGAAAAATATCACGTCAAGTTAGTTCACTAACTGTAGCTGATAAATACTTTGGGTTTACTTTGAGAAATTTTAAATGCTGTTTATCTGCTTATTTATTTCAGACAGTGATGGGGCCACCAGTCAGGCAGAGCTTCAATGGTAGGACCTTTTTACCTTAAAGAAGACATATCATGCAAAATCCACTTTTTTAGCCCTTAATTACATTTTGTTGTGTGCTTTCAGTGTGTAGCAGTGCAGGAAATTTAAATGCATTCTGTCCCAGTGCTGCATAGATATCTTTATATTCTTTTTGGGTCATATTTTTCAGGCTGTTCAGTTTTCTCTATTCACTGTTACGTTTTATTATCTGTTACGTCACAGTATTTGCTGTGGAACTGCTAAACAAGGGCATGGACATCCGGCTAACTAATCTGTCGATGTCGAGGCTTTGTTTACTTCATTCATATTGTGAATAAAACGTTTCTCTGCCGGTAGGTAATCGTATCACTGCTATCAAACTACAAAAATGGCCGAACAGGGTGGAGTGGAACGCTCGGTGACGTGGAGGGGGGCGGGGCGTGAAATGTCTCATTCACATTTAAAGAGACCACACCAAAACGGGTTGCTCTAAAACGGGTGTCAGAAAAGGGGTCAAAGCGGGGTCTGTGGAGCTGCAATAACGAGGAATTCAGACCAAAGCATTGCAGTTCTACTTTATATAGACCACAAGTGTATGATTGAAAAGGAAGGACTTAAAAGCATGATATGTGCCCTTTAGCTTTGCTGCTGAAGCAGCGATTGCCTTGTTTTGCTTTGTGAATGTGAGCCGTTGCTTACCTGCTGTGTGTGCTACCTGTACCCAGAAAGTGATGTGATTGGGCAGCTTCTTCGAGTGCCTCAGAAAGGTATTGATTAGTGATGTGCCGTTCGCAAAAGAGCTGGCTCTAAGAGCCGATGCTTGGTAGTGAATCAGAAGAGCCGACTCCCTAATTTCTCATTAGCTCTGCTCACAAACCTGAGGACAGAGGCAGAACTGATGGGCACATGATGCAGCCAATCACACAGGGGGACATGGGATTATACCATTATGTTACACAGAGGGGGAGATAGATGTTCCACTGTAGTGTAGTGTAGTCCAGGTACAGACAGCAAGACCGCGGGAGGCAGCGGCGCAAAAACACGTGAATATGAGTGACACACGTTAAAGAAGCAGCATTTGGCTGCAATTTAAGGAAAATCAAAATAGGAAAATTTGGGAGCCATTGTCTTGACGTTCACAAGGAACAGGAAGTAATTCAGATAACTTTCTGGATCCAGGGGAAACCGTTCATGCATGTAGGGAACCGTCAGCCTGAGCAGAGGTTTGCAGTCTTGGGCTGCTCTTGGTCGTCGAGTCTGTGTCTGGCTGTCTCTCTCGGTCTCATTTTCATGATGCCACTGCATTCTGAAAGCATGATTTCTGTGGGTGATTTTTTACAAGAGTACCTGGCTGCAGGCATAAGGGCACCGCCATACCTCAACTCCATTCCAGAACTCCACAGGAAGTTGGTCTACACCGGAGGTCATGCGACCTTTTGTCACGTGAACAATTAAATCCACCAGATTAATTTTATTTTTAACAGTTCATTAATTTACATTTTCAGGTCTTTTAACCTCCTTTTATGTTCGTTTCTCATTAAATTCTCAGTAATGATGTTCCTGAGTCACTTTGACCTAGGGCCAGTTTCATTTATCCAAGTGTCAGAAACCAAAAACTGGCAATTCCCAGTGATAAACTCATGAAGAAGACCAACTTCCTGTGGAGTTCTGGAATAGAGTTGAAGTATAGCGGCGTCCTCTTACCTGCAGCCAGGTGCCTCTCGTTTTTTTAGGGTTTGATCTGGAAGTTTCCGCTAGGCATCTTGAGCTGATGGAGGCAAAGGCATCGCTGATTAACTGAGTTTGGCTGCACGACGTTTGCTGCTCTTCTGGCACGTGTTCTCATTGAGGGTGTACGCTGTCTCAGAGTTGAGTCTCTATAGAACCATTAGGGGATTTGTTTGCTCCTTTCTGAATGCTGCCTTCTAATGGTGCAAGCAAAAAAATGGGGGGGGGAATGCCAGAAATTAATCATTCTATCTTTTATTGACCCTTTATAGGGCAAGTGACGATTTTTTTGGTCATTTCTGCACATTTTATACATGACGCCCATCCTACCCCTCAGTGATGTGGACATGAAGAAATGGCCTAATGTTAAAAGTTATCATGTGCATGTTGTAATGTTCTCAAATACATGTGTGTCTGTTTTTTCTTGTACACTTTGAATTTTTTTCCCCAGTTACGGGCAGGGAACCAAACATGCTAACTTCACTGACCTTGATTTTTCTACATGGAAAAATGAAACCTGTTGAAAAATGTCACAAAGTAAATTACATATTATGTTCTCTAGTAACGCCAATAAAAGCTTTGAATTTTAGAGTATTTCATTGAGTGCCCTGTAGAGGGTTAAGGTGCCTGTGTCTGTGGTGCCCCTCAGTGTCCACACAAAAACACAAAGTCACGATGTGATGTGTTGTGAGTAAACCAGCTGACACAGGGTTACACTCAGTGCTCACTGTTCTTCAGTCCCACTTTTTACCTCTCATAAAACATAGCAAGCACATGTTCATCGACGCTGCTGCTCCCAGTCATGGGTCTCAGGAAGAGTCCTGCCACCGCATCCGGGTCCGCGGCGCGCAGGGCGTTCAGGACCACGCGCAGCTTGCCGAACCGGCACGCACTGCCCCGGTAGACCGTACCCACGTGCTCGTAGAGCGCGCGCTCAGCCTCCCTCTGAAGCGCGTGGATGTACTCGTGACACTCCAGCTCAGGCACTTGAACAAGGCAGACAGAAACAGGGAGAGAGATGTAGGGCTGTTTAAACAACGCCTGCTCGGCCACCGTCAATACGCGCCGTTAGTCTGTAATACTTTAAATGTAAGAGTAAGATTTAGATACAGCCTGTCTGTGCATTTAACTCACTAGAGTGCAAAACAAAGCTGCGCCTGTAACTTTTAGCGGTGCTGTGTGGTAAAGTTTGCCCCTGGAGTATGGGTTGATTCTTACCCGGGGTGAATAGTATCGCTCCTTTCAGAAACGCGTATTCTTTAACGGTGATCGTCAGTCCTCTGCACTTAACCAGAAACATTTTGATGCTCTGCACATCACCGAGAGGGACCCCGGGGTCGGGAGTCTCGTTGGCAGTGCGCTGCTGTCGGTCCTCGTCGTGCGTTAAAATCTTGTGTAGCAGACTGGGCTGCTGCTGCTGCTGCGTCTCCACGAACTCGAAGTCCACGGACTCCTGCACCAAGCCCAAAAGCAGCAGGGGCGCCCAGCTGTTACGCACAAGCCGGTACTGGTCTTCCGCCGGCAAACCGCGAAAACACGGTACACTTTTCACGAACCTGAAAGTTTTCACAAGCACCTCGCAGGCTGCCTTGATCACCGACTGCGGAGCCACCGGTTTCCTCCTGGATGCGCAGGAGCAGCGCCGGTGCGCAGCGGCTGTGCCTGTGCATCCCTGCGGGCACAGGGAGCCCCTGTTGAGGATGCTGTAGAGGATGCTCCCCCGCCTCGTGTCCTCCGTGCCTTTACACTCACAGCACGACATGGCCCCTCTTATAACGACCACCCTGATCATGAGTTCTTGAAGCGAATATCATTTTTATAGACCCCCTCAGAAGTACACCAAAAACATGCTTCCGGTTAGTAGTTTTCACATTAAAAGCATGACAAGGTGACAGACAAATGTAGTAGTGGTTGTGAGAACAACAGCTACATCAATAGTAGCTCTTACTTTAAAGAAAGAGTAGAAACATTTGGGCAAATGTATAGGTGCATCTTCATCTTGGAAAATATAGATTGTTCAAATTATATGTAACTTTCATTACTATAAAGTTAAATTGGCATTTACATTTATGATAGATGGAAAAATGTTAGTGTATTTTCATTGTTAATATAAGATTTTTAAGACCGATACAGTATTTGGTGATTGATTAATCACACACCAAATGACAGCTGAAGTTTTCAAAACGGTGTGAAATGATTCACACTTATGAATAATAACAGGATCGTGACTGAGCACGATTGTCCACAATTTGATTGATTTGTTTTATATGTCTTTGTAATCAAAGTGCTGTTTCCCTGTTGGTTGAACAGTTTTACTCTCCAGCATGAATAATTTCATTGTGTAAATCGCTGCATGCAAATTACTCTATGAAAATGCGGTGGGACCCAATTTCATAAATGCCACTGAAACGCAGATAAAACTTCAAGCATTACTAAGAAATGGGAAGTTTCACAATGTGTTTCAACTGGCGGCGTGTGCTGTCCAGTGAGCTAACAGGTTTAAGTCATGAGTCAGTGAGGTTATCAGCTGAGAGGTGGGCTAAACCCTGGACCCGGTGAAAAATGAGTGTGTAGATAATCAGCCTGCCTTTGAAAGAGGAAAGACCACAAATTATAGGAAGATATATAAAGTGTGGTTGTGTCCTATAGAGACAAACACACACCTTAACATAAAGCATTGGGTGTGAGATTGATGAGAATCTGTTACTAAAGTAACAGAGTGACAGGAAGTCCAGTGATTCCCAGCATGATGTTTCAATAGTAAGATATTACACATTATAGACGGGTGTTTTGTTTCCACAGTGCATGTTTGTTGGTATTGATAGTCTGAGTTTGTCATGCAGTGCACATTTTCAGTTATTTTTTCTTTACTGTTGTGTATTGTTGTGTGTGGCCATTGCAGGAAAAATGTTCTTACTCCCACACTACAAATGTAAGCGCTCTTTTTCTCTGCAAAGGGGGGGGGTGCCTTTGTCATTTTTCTCATGAAATCAGCAAGTGAAAACATGAAAGACAAGACTTTTTTTAAAGAACTAGATGATGAGGAACACTTCTAAAATCTTCCTGTCATTGACACAAAAAGGTGACTACAGTTGGAGCCTTGAGGAAAATGCATTTTCCATCCTGACAATTTCTAAAACGTTCAAGAAATATAAAAAAGCAACCGAGGAAACTGGGATACATGTTGCATTTTTGTTGCTTCAATATTTGATGAATGAAGCCCTTATTTTGAAAGCAAAACTGGCTAACGTCCAGCCTCGCCATGGCTGCATGTGGCTGGCTTGATGGAAGGTTGAACCGAAGCCCTGTTATTGGAGCAAAATGGGTTCATGCAAGACGCTAAGCCGGAGCCCCCCTGGCAGGAACTGATTCACACAGCTCAAACCTCCCTTGTGCTTGTTTGCAATGGGGCAAAATGCAACACAGGTTGTTGCACAGTCTGTGTTTTGAGGTTAAAATATCCTGCTCTCGATCTCTGAGGTTTAATTTGCGGTGTTTTTGAATGTGTGTAAGGCGCTGCCTGGTGGGGAGCATGTTGAGCTCTGTTTGCTTTTGCAAAGCAAAGACCTGCAGATGGCCTTAGAGGACAGAATACACTCCAGGAAAAACAAACTATGGAAATGACTAACTCGCACCACAGGGTGTACTCGGAGTCAGTGTTGAGTCAGCTTGTGGTTGCCTGCTAGATCTAGGTAAAGATTCAGAAATATACGACACACTTCTGATAAAGAGAGAGAATTTTGCACATCTGAACAAGTGAAATGACTCATAATTTGCGTCAGGCTGTTTGTTGGACTTTCACTCTGACTTCAGCTGTGAAATCAGCGATGATCTGTCGTCTGAAAGGTCCTGACATTTAGGGCTTTGTAATGCAAGGTTTGTGAAAGTTGTCGTGTTTGTAGATAACGGGTATTATCTGACAGCACGTCTGAAGTCTGTGGGAGAATCCAACAGCAGCAAAGATGGTGTTTAGAAATGTAACTAAACTTTAGGAAAAGATTTTCAAACTTTTCTTTGGGGGTAAAGCTGGCAAACCTTCCGAGCAGTTTTTGAGATTCGACTGGTGAATTCTCTACATGCAGTTTTTATAATATTGCAAAATTAATGTAGAAAATGCTTCAGAATAAGCGTCCCGAGGAAGCTGCTAGGCTTGCTTCTTGAAGGCCTCCCAAAGTTTTTACTCACAGCGAGATCAAAACGCTAAAGTGCATCACGGGTCTGACAGTCTCTGGGTAATAAAAGAAGCTCTGCAGTCGAGTTGAGCAGAAATGTTTGAGACGAAGCCAAAACGGAACAAATGTGTTGTTGTTGTGCAGTTTTTGACTGAAGTCTTTTCGCAAAATTGTCTTTCCATCACGCCATGAAGGACGCTGAAGTTTTCTGAAGCCCAATCTAATCTGATCAGTTGTTTTTCGGCCGAGGCGCGCGGCCATTAGAGTTTGATTCCATTTCCTGAGCCGCGAGGGTTTGAAGCAGCAGCCTGATGGAGGCATAAAAGGAAAGCTGCCCTCAGTGTGTAATTACCTGACAAGGCCAGACATTTCTCCTTGTGCAAGAATCTGTTTCTATAGTAACAAAGTGTAGCAGAAAACATATGTCTGAATTCAAACCAAGAACACAGCGTTGATTATACAAAGGTCATTGAGGGATGTTAAGCGGGATGAATATTATGCAAAATTCTGAAGGTCGCTGACGCCTTTCATCAAAGTCGTTTCTAATGATCCTTTTCTGTGTTTCTCAGGGTTGTTTTATGAAGAATTTCATTCATCATCAGGGCCTTTCACAACTTCTCACACTGCACTATAACAAAGCCTTGAGGCAGAACGCACGCAAAGTTCTCCCTTTGTTTCGCTCTTGTCTTCGTATGCAGCTTACGAGAAGACCCGCTGCAGCGTCAATGCTACACCCCACTCTGAAACACTCACTGTAAACCAGGAGTGTCCTCTATGACTGGTTATCTGCCCACTTATTGTGCTCTTAACCAGAATTAGATGTACAGTAAACAAAAAAAGTAGACAGTTTATACTTCTAGCAGCTTATTAAAAAGCTAAATCATGCATTGTGATGCTTTGATGTCAAATACAAAAGGCTCTAAATTGTTTAAAAGTCTTGTAATATCCTCCAATAAGAATTAGAAATACAGGTGCCTGGAAATATCTTGTAAGTCTAAACTAGTGGCAGGTGGTGGTTCAGAGGGCTGCCAACCTCATCTTAGCGCAGGATTTCCTGCTTTCTCAACTCAAATGGGCTATTTCAGAACCGTGGAAACAAACGGTGATGACTGTGTGCTTCAGAGCTCGAGTACTCCAAAAATAAATAAATAACGTCAGTCTCTGTGAAGGAGACACAGCAGGTAGAGCAGGCAAATTCCCCGGTCCATTTAGCACTAGTTCTTCCATCAGGCCCGTGTGTCTTTCTCTCAGGGTGGAAAAATTAGTCATCAGCTCACAGTGCTGAGAAAAAGTCAACCTTAGACAGAGGGCAGGCAGGCAGGTGCAGTATTACTATTCTCACCCTTTAATTCTTAACTCTCAGCTTTTCAGAAACCTACAAAGAAATGATCAGTAATTTTATTTATTTATTTTTTTTGTAATTATTTGGATAAACCTAAGGGTCAGCATTTCTGCTGGAAAGACGGCCGACTTCTGTGCTGGTGAGGACTGTGAGTAGATTTAATGCTTTCAGCGTCACAAACGAAAATGAACTGAGCCTTTTACAGGTTTATTTTTCAGCAGCTTGTGGTTTTGCCGTTTCTGACACGAGCTTTTGCTTCCTGACCTGTTGAACCTCCCCTGCTGCGCAGTTCAGATTATGCATGATCGCAGGTCTCTTAGCGGATTGAGTCTGTAGCCTGCAGGTGGACACTGAGCATGCCCTTCATGACCAAAGCTCAGTCGCCGCTTTGATATTCATTCATCCATTCATTCATTCCTCTTGAACTTTATGCGAATTCAGGAATTCTTTATCACTGCTTTCAGGGCAACTGAGGGTGGAGGGGAGAAACGGCTGCATTTTGAAACTGAAAACACTCTAGATGTAGCAGTTGTTAAAATAGCTGAACTGATATTACTTAAACTGGATACTTTTATCAAAGGTTTCTTCAAGCACTAATTTCTCAGCAGCGTTTGAAAGATTGTGTAATGATAGTGTGGAAATCAACTAGGACTTCAAATTTCTTGACATAATAAACAGGTGTTCTACTGAGAGCCACATTGTACTTAGGCTAACCACAAGATGATATTTCTAGGGTGAGCATGTTTTGAAACCAGAGTAGAAAACATTTGATCGGGTCCGGTGAAGCAGCTGGATTGGAATATATCAGTTTTTAATTACCCTGCACGTAAGAGTACCTGTTGTCTGTCTCCTGAACACCCAAGCAGTGCATGCCTTCGTTTTAACCAGTAAATGCTGGACATTTACCACCGAGGGTGCGCAATCTACTTTTATTGACAGATGGACTTTTTTCTCTCCTTGAAACTGAGCTTCCAATCAATACAGACGTGGAAAAAATGTGTTATGCGTTTGTGTATTACTTAACTAGAGCCTCCAAGCTGTTGAAGGAAGTTTTTTTTTTTTTTTGCATGAGGATATCAATAACTTTGAAAGAAAGGGACTGGTGGAGAAACAAGAATTATTACTGCAGTGAGTAATGCAGTGCTGCTTTATTTATGAGAAGTATGCATGTGTTTTGGTTTGTTTTTTTTGTTTTTTTTAATAGACCTTCACAGCATTTTCCTCGTGGGTAGGACTGAATAAAATGTAGATTTGTTACATGTGTAGGATCATTACAAAGGGATGACTGAGAAATCTAATAGACGACTCTTCTTGCAGCAATACAGAGGACTGAAACGACACAGTCAATGCCTCCTTATATTAATGTTCAACTGAATGCATATAGCAATTATAATTTAATGGAATTAAATCCATTATCCTTTTTGTAAAAGGTGAACACACTTATTTATATCAGGCCTTCTTGCTGCTGTTTTAGAGTCATAGTGTAATTTATTAATGTCATTTAACCACTATAAGCTAGAATTTTTATTCATAATTTCTCTTTTTATTTTATCACTGTTGTGTATATAAAATTTTACAGAACCTCACACTATAAGGCCTCCAGTATGGGTCTTTTTTTGTTTTTACTGTATATACTTTTTTTTGTATTTTTTTAAATGCAGCTGTAACACAGTAATTTCCCTCGTGGGATCAAAAACATATCTGTTCTACGCTGATATAAAATGGCATTTCCGTAAGTTAATTTCCAATCATTTTTATTTTATCTGTGAGTGGGGAAAGTCTGCAAAAACATGAAAGGTCTCAAGATTAATCAGGCAAAGATGGGCTGCCTACACTTTGGCAGTGTGCAACGCGCAAGGCGACCTGGTGAGACGGAGGGAAAGGCTGCGACTGGCGACTAACTACAGTACCCAGAATCCCCAGGGAAGGAGCACAGAGAGTCTGACTCTTAAACTTTTCCACCTCTTAAACTTTTTATCTACCATCTACCTGGCCCTTACTCAGAGTTTCTGTCTGATTTCTCAGACATTTGATCTGATCTAATGTTCATTTCAGATAAAATGATAATGGGCGATTTTAATATCTATGTAGATGCTGAAAATGACAGCCTCAACACTACATTTAATCTACTGCATTAGAAGACTTAATTGGCATCTCTCGTATTGTAAATGAGCCCACCCACCACTTTAATCATACCCTGGATCTTGTTCCGACATATGGCATAGAAACTGAATATTTAACAGTATTCCCTGAAAACCCTCTTTTGTCTGATCATTTCTTAATATTTAAGATAATGGATCTAATAAATATTATTAGAGTAGTTTTCTTTGACAGTGTTGTAACTAAGTTTAAGGATATAATTCCTCCAATATTATCCTCTTCAATGCCATGTGCCAGCACAGTGCAGACCTGAACTCTACTCTCTCCAGGTCGATTATCTCGTCAGTAGTTTTATGTCCTCGCTGCGTATGACTCTGGATACGGTGGTTCCTCTGAAAAAGCCTCGAATCAGAAGTGCTTGACTCCCTGGTATAACTCACAAATGCGCGGTTTAAAGTAGATAACCCATAAGCTGGAGAGGAAATCGAGTCTCTCTAATTTAGAAGATATTCATTTAGCCTGGAGAAGAGTTTTTTTGCTTCATAAAAAAGCCCTCTGTAAAGCTAGGACATCTTACTATTCATAATTGTCTCACAGACATATCATTATGTACACCTACATTCGGTACTGATATTTATTTAAACACTCACCAATTGATCTTTGAGTTAACTTCAATAGATACTTCTTCCAAACCAACGTGTTTATTACATCTCATTCCTACAAGGCTGCTCAAAAAAGTCCTACCATTAATCAATGCTTCAATCTTAAATATGATCTGTCTGTATTAATTGGTTACGTACCACAAGCCTTTAGGGTGGCAGTAATTAAACCATTACTTAAAACGCCATCAGTTGACCCAGCTGTCTTAGCTAATTATAGGCCAATCTACAACTTTCCTTTTCTCTCAAAGATTCTTGAGTAGTTGTAAAACAGCTAACTGATCGTCTGCAGAGGAACGGTTTATTTGAAGAGTTTCAGTCAGGTTTCAGAATTCATCACAGTACAGAAACAACATTAGTGAAGGTTACAAACGATCTTCTCACGGCCTATGACGGTGAACCTGTCTCTGTGCTTGTCCTGTTAGACCTCAGTGCAGCTTTTGATGCCGTTGACCATAATATTTTATTACAGAGATTAGAGCATGCCATAGGTATTAAGGGTACTATGCTGCAGTGATTTGAATCATATTTATCTAAGACTCCAAATTGTTCATGTCAGTGTGGAGTCTTCACACACTAAAGTTAATTATGGCATTCCACAGGGTTCTGTGCTAGGACCAGTTCTATTTGCATTATACAAGCTTCCCTTAGGCAGTATTACTAGAATACATACATACATTTTCATTGTTATGCAGAACAACCTTATTTATTGCTTCAGAATTCAGATAAAACTGAAGTTACTGCACTTGGCCCTACAAATCTAAGAAACATGGTATTACCTTGGCCTCCAGTAACACTGTGAGGACTCTTGGGAGTTATTTTGGGAACATGTCCTTCAGTACACGCATTAAATGTGTAGCACTGCTTTCCTGCATTTGCACAATATCTCTACAATTAAAAACATCCCGTCTCAG